>JAOTRH010169992.1:0-12452 GCA_034768845.1 Heliamphora exappendiculata | reverse complement strand
AACGGCCGTTACAGACCGATTCTCCATTGATACCCGTTACGTAACGGGAGTAACGGTCGGATATAGTGGGGATTCTTTGTACAACCGATATATAGCAGCGTAATGGAATCGGCAGTTCAAGATACCGTTACGTAACGGATCACGTAACGGTTGATCCGTTATGTAACGACCGTTATTGAAATCCCTGTATGGGCATGAAATGAGATAAAGAACAATTTTTGACATTGTTGAGAACGCTTTCATCTACACGGTTCGAAACCAGAATGAAAGACCACAATTCTGAACTTATAAATTTGACCTTGTTACTTTTATTTTTGTGCAACAATATCTTTATATGATTTCTGTTAAATCCAAAATGATGGGTAGGAACCTTTTCATAGTCGTTCTACCTACTATTGTAAGTTTTGCTAGTGCACCTAATATCTATAAAAAGAAATCATGGAAGATCCTATTGCAAGGCCAATTTGGTCCACGATTTGTGTCCTAGCTGGAGCATTGAAACTGCTAACTGCATAAGTATTTTTGCAGATCTGTGTTTGGTGCTGGCATCACATAATGGACATGGCTGAAAAGGATGACACAGAAGGGCGGTGCCCAGCATGCCGTACCCCCTATAACAAGGAAAAGATCGTTGGGATGGAAGCAAATTGTGAAAGGTTATCATCTGAATAGATATTTTGTTGGCAACAAATTTTCTATAGAATCACCCTGACTCATTTGTGAAGTCATTACCCATATATTTATGACTATCATGATAATCATCCTGAACTACCTGTCAGGTTGGTAGCCGAAATTAATACGGATAGAAAAATGAAGTCACAAAAGGCCAAAAGTAAAACCTCTGAAGGAAGAAAGCATCTTAGCAGTGTGCGAGTGATTCAACGGAATCTTGTCTACATTGTGGGTTTACCTCTTAATCTGGCAGATGAAGATGTGTGTACATTTTCTTCCCTCTCTCTCTTAGCTCCCCCTATTGTTCCTATGCCACTCCTCACAACTGGGGGAAAGGCCTGTATATTAACAGTTTTGCAATTTATAAGCAGCTTCTCCAGTGTAGAGATTATTTTGGTCAGTATGGAAAGGTGCTGAAGGTCTCTATATCTCAGACAGCATCCGGTTCTATTCAACATTTTGCAAACAATACTTGTAGTGTGTAAGTTCAAGTGTTCTCATTGTTGTTAGTTTTTAACTCCCTTAAGAAGTGACTAATTTTTCAGCGGCATTTCTATCCCAGATATATTACTTACTCAAAGGAGGAGGAAGCGGTTCGATGTATTCAATCTGTACATGGGTTTGTCTTGGATGGTAGATCTTTGAGGTAGGCACACGATTACATTCAAAACTTATGTTGCATTCTGTACTTTTGTTATGTCGGTATTTTTATTTAATGTTGCAGGGCATGCTTTGGAACCACTAAGTACTGTCATGCATGGCTGAGAAATGTGGTATGATCTCTGAATTACTGATTGGAAGTTGGTCAATTGCCTATAGCGTTCGGTGGAATTGGTTTAATTGAGGATTGAACTTTTGTTGGGGCAGCCTTGCAGCAATCTTGATTGTCTATATTTACATGAGATTGGCTCACAAGAGGACAGCTTCACTAAAGATGAAATAATTTCAGCTTATACAAGGTATCTTTATATTGTGATTTTTGCAAAGTTCCTTTCTTGTTTTCCTTTCCTTTGACTAAAATATGACACTGTGGCCTAGAGTCCATAATGTAAGGTCCTGCATGATGTTTATGAATATCACTTAAGTTTGTTCTGTTGGGCTTGTGTGAGAAAAAAATTGTGAGTTATTTTACGATACCTGGGATTGTTTTTCTTAAAAGATTTTGCTCATAATGCTAAGAACATTGTTTTTGGGATTTTCATTTATTTCAACATTGTTGAACACATTAATTAGTTACTACTACGACTATAATCATATCATCATCATTCTTTGTGGTGGTGGGGCAAATAGGAAATGCAAGATAGTCCTTGGGATTCCTGGGTAAAAAGAAAACAAATATGAACCTGAGACTTGGCATGTCAAGGTACCGGAGTGTAATCCCTATCTGATCCAATAAGCTGTATCTGTGGTTCTAATTTGCTAATCCAGTTACAATCAGTATCTAATTGGTGTGATTGTTAACAGATCAGATGTGGATTTAGTTGATCTGTTCTGTTATGATTCTATTAATTCAATTATACAAATGATAATGTAGCATATTTCATGTGTTATGTAGAGTTAGAAAATGTTTCATCTGTTAGATCCTAATTCATCAAATGGTGATTTCTTTTTCTATGTAAATTAATTTGGGTTTTTTCCCTACCATTCCATCGACCCCTGCAACCTGTTCGTTATAGTTCTCTGTCTCTGTCTGTTTGTCTGTGTCTCTCTCTCTCTCTCTCTCTCACACACACACACACACACACACACACACACTCACTCACACGCACTTACTCACACGCTTTGTGTGTGTGCGTGTGCGCGCGCGCGCATGTGCATGTGTTCACACACACACAGGAGTGTACATCAAATTACTGCATCATTCTCTCTTACTAATTCTTGAACCACACTCATCTCCGCTCCTTTACCAGCCTTTCCACCATAAAGCATCTGCATATATGTGCATTCAAAGATACAATCAACCCAATATACACAATGTATAGGTGGTATCATGCCTGTGTCCACTTGATACCAAAATTGGCAAGCATAACAATTCTCTTATGATTGCTTATTATTCTGCAAAAATAGATAATATTAGGAAGGCTTACTTTGGGATGAATAAAATGATAATTGCTTGGAATATTGTGAACTTGAACATCGTTCCCTTTTGCTACAGTTTACAGATTGTGATATAGATAGCAAGTTTTATTGAGCTTCTTTAAAGAGTCTGGAATTAGGTCAAAATGTTATGAAGGTTGGGAATCTTGTTTTTGAAAGGGCTCCAAATTGAGCTGAAATATATTTGTGCATAAATGCCTCCGGCTGTCTAATTTGTCTTTTCTCTGTCATGGTTTATCGGGTTTACCTTTTGGCTGTACTGAACTTAAATTGGAAAGTTGACTGAACTAACATTTGAAGTCTTTGACAATTCTTTTAACTCAATATGTTCGAGAAAAATGTTTACAACCTTTCAATTGTTGGAAACGCTAGGATGGTTTGAAGTGCCCAAAATGTTGAGGTTTGGGAACTCTTTTTTTTTTTGGTTCATAGGTTTTGAAACTTAAACCTTGCTACATGGTGTTTCAGTGTTAAGCGCTCTGTGTGTGTGTGTGTGAACACTGATGAAATTGTACCAAAATTCATGATTATTTGACCTTGATATGTTTTGAATGAGCTATTTTGTGGAATCTGTATCGATATGTAAGATGAAGTCTTGTAGAAAAACTTCCAACCGTTTTTCTCCACTCATCCAGTTTTAAATGCTATATGTGTGGATTATCTTAATTGAAGTGGTTAGATGTTCTTATGTACTCCCCAAACGAAATAACACTTTGTTCTGCTTTTGTATTGCATGTTTTTCTTGGCATTTTTTTGGATGAATGATTAACTTGCATAGTGATTTTAAAGGAGTAGAGTTCAACAAATTACTGGTGCTACAAATAGTATGCAACGGCGTTCAGGGAACGTTTTACCACCACCAGCAGATGAGTACTACATTAACAGCTCTGCTTCCTCGGGAAAACCTATTAGTAAAAGTGCTTCAAACGTAAGACTTTCAATGTTCACCTTTTAGTTTCTTTAAAAGAGAAATTAATAATTTGCATTGAAGTGTTGAATTTCTGCTTTCTTTTGGCTATAAGCTGTGTTTCACTTGTGTGAAGTTAGAGGAGATTAGCTTTTAGGGATTTTTAATTCCATCATGCAAGTTGTTAAGAATGATTTTGAAGTTCAAATGATGCATTTTGCCATACTACCAAACCTTGTTGATGCTGCTTTTGGTCAAATGTGGTTGCGAATAATGATTGTTGCAATAAATTGCCATTCATTCCGAATTATGTTGGTTACATCAATCTGGCAGAATGCAGCAAGTAGTGTTAGAGGTTCTCCTCCAAATACTAGCTCTTTTCAATCAGTTGCTCTTCCAGCAGCAGCAGCACCACCAGCAGCAGCCTCATGGTATGCCAGTAACTGAACTAGAGCACCCTTTTTTAATTTATGATATGGCTACTCAAATTTTGAGTATTATACCAGGGAACATTGTGCCTCTAATTGCCGGCCAACATCTACAAGTTTAGTATGTTCAAATGGACCTGCTAAACAGAAGCTGGAAACATGTAGTGGTTCAATGGCATTTTCAGCGGCAGTTTCTGGTACAGCTCGAGTTCCTCTATTGGACGGTGATGCTCGAAAGAAGCTTATTCCTTGTGAAGCAGGCCAAACAATTCTACACCAAGACAAACAGGATCCTCTGGAACCTGTTACTCAGAATGTAGTCACAGATTGTCAGGCAACTGTTTATGAGGCTCCTGCCACTCCAGGGCTTCCTGCTATGTCAACCATTAAGGGTCAATTACATTCACCTCCCATATTGGAGGATAAAGATAGATCCACTAGTGCAGCACCCAATATTACAAATTATTTTGATATTTCTACGCGGTCTTATGGCCATGGTCCTGATAAAAACCTGAATGTTTCGTCTATTGGAAATCTTCAGAAACTATGCTCTGATATGACGACAATAAACATTGATAAATGTCCTGGGGGTGAACGTTCTGGGGATGCCAGGCCTCATAGGTCACTTTCTGATAATACATTGGTTAATTCACCTCGAGATCAGAGATTAAAACAATGCTATCCTGAGCAATTTAGAGAACCTCCGATGTCACTTGCCCTTGGGAATGTTATGGCATCTACTGATGATATTTATATTACAAAAGAACAATCAGATCGAATATCATTTACAAGAGGACAGTCCGATTGGAGATTAGATTCCCAAACTCAAGTAGCAAACACTAATTCACAAGTTGCATTTCCTGAAGTTGAAGAGGATTTGCGATATTTTGAAGATCAGAGACTCAACGATCCAGAAGTTGTTTCTCGCACTAGCTCTTTCACTACTTCATCTCCCTCCTTTAACATCTCTAATCATTCCAGGATATATTCTCCTCAGCAGAATGAGCCTTATGGCCCAACTAGTGTCAAACTAGATCCTCAAATTTTAGATAAGAAAGTTGACAAGGTCTCACTACTGCATCCATCTGGTGTTAAAAAAAAAGTACTCAATGGATTCCCCGAGGATATAATCATTAGTTCTGTTGATTCAGAGAGGACAGTTGATAATTCCTATTTGCTTCCAATTGAAGTGAAAAAGAAGCAGGTTGGGAGATTTGTGGGTGCAGTAGTCAATGCTGATCAAAATGCTGGTACAGATACGGGAGAGAGCAGCATAATTTCAAATATTTTGTCCATGGACATTGATGCATGGGATGAGTCATTAACTTCACCTAAGAACTTGGCTAAGTTGTTGGGTGAAACTGATAGACAGGAAGGATCTATTCAATTATCAAATTCCCGGAAAATACAAAACAACAGTCAGTCCAGGTTCTCTTTCGCAAGACAGGAGGAAACTAGAAATCAAATTTCTGATCTTGAACCATCTTTCAGTAATATTGGGCAAGTGCTGAAGGGCACATTAAGCCAGGATTTTCTGAAAAACAGAGATTTCAGTTTTGATAAGCTTGGTGAATGTAATGGTTTCTCTGCATTTAATATTGAGGAATCTGATAAATTTCCTAGCAGCCACTCTCATGTATCTTCTAACAAGATCTCAGGTAAGTTATGATTGATTTCAGTTGATAGCTTAGAGTAGATCTTTATGTATGTTTTTCACTTCATCTTGTGGTTCCTAAACTTTTGATGGCACTAAACTACTCATGTTCATGCTTGACTTAGAGGATTTTATGGGTGTGTGTTTTACATGTTGCTTATGTTGGTTTGGATTTCTCGCAAAGAATTATGTGTTTATGATTTATTTGTGATTTTCTACGTGGCATCAATGGTTGGCTTGGTGGTGTCTGATAAAATTGAGAACTGAAATTTGTGAACTAAAAATCGAGAATGGAAAACTGAAAATAGTACTGAAAACTGAATTGTTTAGGCTGAAAAGCTGTTTGGTAAAAAAATGAGTGCTGAGTTTTGAAAAAGTTTTGATAAGTACAAGAAATTGAATATAAAATTCATTATTTTTAGTTATTCTTCCAAATTTTATATTGCAGTGGTGGTGGTGGTATGTTGGCAATTTCGATGGTGGACATAGATGGAGTGGTTGCTGTGATGATGATATTAAAGTGGAATGATTGTGGTGGCTACGGTGACAACTATTGATGGTGCACATGAAGAATAATGGTGGTGATGGTAGTTAGGGGTAATGGTGGTGGTGGTAGTTTCCGTGGTGGTGTCAATGGTGGTGTAATGATGGTGTAGGCCAATGGCAGTGGAGGGAGAGGTGATGCTTTAGGTAATGGTGATAGAGGGATGGCTGTGTGGTGCTAGTGGCGGTGGTCATGGTGTGGTGGCAGTGGTGGAGGGATGGTGGTGTAGGTGGACAAGTGGTGGTAGTGGTTATGCATGCTGATTGGGGGGGTTGGGGGGGTTGGCAGAGTGACTATGGTATGTGGTGGTGATGGTAGTGGTAGTGGGATGGGGTGGCATGGTGGTGGTGGGGGCGTAGCATCAACGGTTTTGGCATGGTGGTGGTAGCATGATGGGATGGGTAGGGGGTTTTGGCAGCGGCAATGGTAAGGTCATGGTGGGGGTAGTGGCAGAATGGTGGTGGTGGGGGTGGCGGCGACAGTGTCTTTGGGATGGTGGGGGTGACAGTATGGGAGTGGATGGTAGAGGCGGTATAGTGATGGTGGTGGGGTTGCAATGGTAGTAGTGGTAGTAGCGACATGGTGGTGGGAGCGATAGCGGTAGCATAGTGATGGTGGGGGACGGTGATAGCAGTGGTTGTGTTATGATGGTGGTGGGCCTGGTGGCAAAGGTGATGGTGGGGTTACAATGGTAGTATGGTGAGAGTGACGTAGTGGCGTTGGTGGTTGTGGTGGGGTTTTCCCCCCCTTTGGTTTAAATAAAACTCTTTCTGATGGGCATCTTCCATTTTTTGTTTGTGTCCTGCATGCGTGCTAATATTGCCCACCTGCTTATATTTGCATTGGACAGCCTATGTTTGATACTGATTATTCTCCTTTTGGGTGCTGTTTATTCTTTCTTGTTTCTTTTTTGTTTTGTACTTTTTTATTTCCCTTTTCTCATTGTGTACTGTGCAGTTAGCATTCCTTCTTGCAAGCTTTTGTTAATCTATGGCTTTATGCCCAAATGTGTATAGTTGGAATTCATAGTTGTATGATTAAGATCCCCGTCCTCGTGGCAAATCTCAAACTGACATAGAAGGTAGTTTCTTGTGGGAAAAGAAATATAATGTGGGAATCTGGTTTGTTATTGGCAATACCGGTTAGTGTGTCCGGTCCAATATGTATCCATTGGATGTCATATTTCATTCTTTGTAGAAAGTTATGGTTATTGGAGGGGTGGTCCATGTGCCATTTTATTGTCACGTTTTAGGGATGGAGTGAAGCTTAGAATTGACGTGTTAAACCAGTTTGCAATTTCGGAACTTCTAAATTATGTGCGAAAATAACTCCAGAAACATTTGGTTAGTGAATTATATCGGTGCTGGATGAAGGGGAAAGATGTGAGGACTTCAATATACATGCTGCCAATCTAATGTTGGACTTCGGGCTTGAGGTGAATGTTTGACTGGAGGTGAGTTTATAATGGTGAGGAATGAGGATGGAGCTGCTAAGAGTGGAGACCACTTTGCCTTGCTTGTTAAACTGATGTCTACCATCAATACTTTGGGGAATGATGTCTGTACGTGAATCAGTAATGACTTTTGAATAGAATGAATTATTGTCTGTTTGTTTGGTATATGTGATTATTACTTTGAAGAGTGCCTCTCAAGTGTTAGCAACTTAAGGCTAAAGTTGCCAGAGATTAATGGTTAGATGAGCGTGTTATTTTTATGTGGTTTGATTGTTTGTTGACATATACTTGCCCGTAAGATTTTTCTTCTGTTACATACTTGATTTTTGCTCAGCCTGACCATTGTCCTCTTGAATGCCTTGTTATAGTTTCAAGAGCTCAAATTTCTGCCCCTCCTGGATTTTCTGTACCCAGCCGAGCACCACCCCCAGGATTTGCTTCTCATGAGAGAAGAACGGAACCGGCTGTTGATTCTATGTCTGGTTAGTTGTTTAATGCTATTTTTCATTTCTAACTAGAATCACTAGATATATTTGCATAGAAACCTTTTGAATTTGATATCCTTTTTATTACCTGTTTTTGCAGGGATTCATTTCCTTGATCCGTCCTCTTTGTTGAGAAATCCAAATCAGGTACCACCCGCAGGAAATATTGGTAGTGTTGGGGATATTGAGTTTTGGGATCCTGCCATTTTGGCAGTTGGTAAGGGGAGACCCCCGGCTGGCCTGAATAACACTGCCGGCTTGGAAATGAGGTCAAACTTCCCTCCACAGTTAAGTTCCTTTGAAAACGAGGCTAGACTTCAGTTTCTGATGCAAAGTTCTCTTTCTCCACTCCAGAACCAGAGATTTGCCGACATGGGGAGTGGTTTTTCTTTGCCGAGCGATGCTTACAGATTTCGTTCAAGGATTCTGGAGCAACCACATTCCGGCAATATGTCCCCATTTTCACAGCTCTCTCTTCAACATTCTGGAACTGCACCGATGTCAAATGGTCAGTGGGATAGTTGGAACGAGGTCCAGAGTGGAAATGATCTGGGTATGGCAGAAGTCCTAAGAACTGAGATACTAGGACTTAACAAGCTATACACTGGTCGTGAGGATTCGAAGTTTCGGATGCCCAGTTCCAGTGATCTATACAACAGAAGGTATGGGATGTGATGCATACGGAATTGATTTCTTTGCCTCGGCATATAGTGGTGTGAATGGAGAAACGGGACAAATTTTGTGGAAACTGATGGCTTTGCTCGAGGGAAATAAACCTGTCACTTGGTCGGTCTGGCTTTGCGAATTGCAGAAATGGTGAAAGGATCAAACTGTCTGAAACTGCAGTGACTGGAAACCAGCAGGTATGCGTGAACTTAGTTTTTTTGTCCCCTTGTTTATGTAAGTGGTGATTGTTGTAGTGTCGACTAGGTGCTTTCATTTTGAGAGAGCAAGAGAGTTGGCCGGTGGCTAAGTTTGGAAGGAGATGGATTACACCTTCTTACTATTTCCCCTTCACTTAATTAATCACTAGTCTTTGAAGAATTTCTAAATTTTAGATTTCTTTATGGTCTTGTGTATAGTGGAGAATGAACTTGTAATTGTAATTCGCTGTTGCCGAAGAATGAAACGAGAACATTTAGGCCTCATTTGTTTTTGGGATTATTGTTGATGGGATTGGATATAGAGGGAGTTATAAAGGGGTTTAGAAGTATTAGTTATACCATGCGATGAATAGATATGATAAAAGATTGAATATATTTTGCATATGATAAAATTATGTAACCTAAAATTATTTTTACTTTTTTAAAATTAGGATGAGATAAGTAATCGAATAATGAGATACAATTATTTAAAATAATTTAAAAATCTTAATCCATTCATAATACCACATTCCCTATAGTAGTAGTTATCTCTATATTTAGTATCTTACATACCTTATTACTTATCCATTGGTTTAATACAGAGTATTTAGTCGGTTTAACAAACAATGCACTAAAAAACATGTGGGGCCCAAATGCTCCTCATTTCTTCTTCTTCTTCTTCTTCTTCTTCTTGCAGTGTATTTATATCAATCAGGTGGCTACATTTTTCTTATGATTTTTGTTGTTTTTGCAGAAGGAAAAGCTGAGATCCCCAGGTAAGTTTGCTACAAATGGTTAGGAGTGATTGGTGGATGTGTATATATATATATATGATCAGGCTTGGCAAGATTATCCTCCAGATGTTTGATTGTTTTGCTCCCAATCCAGGAAAAAGGATAATAAGCAACTTGTATAGTGATTAGGTTAAAACTTGAACTATTTTTTGTTTTTGTTTTTGTTTTTTTTTTGTTTCGAATTAGTTGGCTATGGGCTACACAGCAGGAGGTATTAAGCTCAGTTTTGATGTCACAAAGGGTTATATATATATATATATATATATATATATATATATATTAAAAAGTTAGAACTTAGTTTGAATATGGTACTTTGGGGCTTTTTTTCCCCATCTTGATGGGATTCTCTGTACTAAAATTTGCGTACAAAGATATGTTGTTCTGGTTTGGCTGATTTAAATTTATTTCTTATTTTTTTTATTTAAATGTAAGAAATATATATCTTTTTTGTTTCTGTATTGTCTGGTTAAAGTCGTGTTTTAACTAAATGAACTTTTACTTATTTGCATTACAATTTCAAAAAGCATGAATATTTCAAATTGTATAAATTTAAATTACAGAATTAACTATGAAGCGATTAGGTTTTAATATTAAGAATATTATTTATATAAAAATAAAAAATAATACGGATTTTTACTGTTATGATTTAATAATTCTATGATATAAATATCCATTTAAACTTTTTTATATTATAATACATGTATATTTGGAAGAGGTGGGTTGCCTCCTAATCTCTTCCCACCTCATGCTCTGAATGGCAATTTTAGTTATTTAGTATTTTTAAAAATGTTAAAAAGTTAAGGTTGTCCGTTTAATAAAAAAGTTAAAACGTCAATTAAAACATATTTTTAAAATATTTTATTTAAATTTGTATTATTTTTAAAATATAATAATATTTTATTTATAATTTATTTATTATTATTATAATTATATATAATTGTTAATATTAAATATACAGAAAAATAAAATTATTTACTTTGAATAAAAAAAAGCTAATTTTTTACTTAAAAAAGTTAATTTTAAAAAAATTAACTTAAAAATTAAATTATTAAATAATTTAATTTAAATTAAATTTAGTTTAGTTTTTTTATTAAAAAAATAAAAAAATAAAAAATTAAATTTTAAATTAATTGCCAATGGGGCCTTTAGCATTAGAGTGGTCACTTCTAAAATTAAAGTGGTCACTTTCAAAATCACGGGTGGACGAAAATACTATATGGGCAGTGGTGCTGTGTTTGGATGGATTTAGAGAAAAATAAAATAGAAGGTGAAATGAAATCACTTGTATTTGAAGCTGTTATTAATGGCATTAACACTATGCTTAGATTTTGAATTTGTCAATAAGAATAAAAATGTCTTTAGATGTTCATTTTTATGGGTAACAAAATTTTTAAGCCTCGATTTTTCCTCTTTAATATATATTAGTCTCTTACAAAAGGAGAACATGAAGATAAAATCAAAATGTGAATATTATTTACCTAAAAATACCTAGAATTTCATTTTTCTTTTTTTAAATTTTTTTTTCTAGATTTTCCTTTTCTCTTCATTTTTCTCTACCAATTTGAAATCCAAGGGGGATTGTGGGGACAGGACTGGGAAACAGTGGGCCCATCAAAAGAACAGGACTGGGTAACAGTGGGCCCATCAAAAGAACAGGACCGGGCACGTATGCGCGGGTTAGGTTGCGGCGAGTGGAGAAGATTTTTAATCAATTTATTTTTAGCTGAGTGATTATTTTTTTAACTTATTGCCAATCTATTGATTATCAAAATCAGTGGATTGGGTGATATTTTTTTGACGGTTTTAACCCATAATTTAGACGATTTAGGTAGTTGAAAAATTATAAAATTTTGATATTATTTTCTTTAAATTTGTTTCTAAAAAATAAAAAATCTATTACAATTTCTTATAAAATAAAATCACATTTAGCATGTTTAAGTAGAAGAGTAACTAAAAATAATAGTAGTAATTAAATAATAATAATAATAATAACATAATTAAATATTTTTAATAATAATATTTACATTGAATACTTATTGAAAAAAATATTCACAACATAAAGTAGTAATTAAAATTATCTAATTCGTTTCATATGAATTATAAAATATTTATATAAATGTTAATATATACACGAGGTTGAGATTCGTTCTATGTAAAAATATGATAATTAATACGTATTTTAGGCGAGTTGGGCTAGGTTAATAACGGGTTGAAAAAATATAATTCGCAATTAACTCACTATTTTTATTTATTTTTATCCAACTACTCAATTCAACCTGTTCACTCACATAACTCGCACTGGTTAGGTAATGTTGGGTTGGCATGTTGGAACAGTTTGACAAGTTATTTATACACCACTACCTTTTATAATAGATAATTTTACGTTTGTATTGCGAGACTTGAACTAATAGTTTAATAAATTTTAAATTTTTTTAAGAATAACTAGCACTATCCCCTTAGTATTATGCAAATAGGATTCAAATGATATTTTTTTTTAATATAACAATCAATCATAACTCTATAATTATTATTTTATTTTTAATTTTATTTTAACT
>JAOTRH010169981.1:0-12452 GCA_034768845.1 Heliamphora exappendiculata | reverse complement strand
GGGTCAGAGTGCAATTATAGTTCTTTAGTGGTGTGAACTGTAATTCAGTATTTTATGGAAATTGCAGAAACCGCTGCTGGTTTTCCATAATTATAGATACTGCTATGCATCTTTCTTTTATTACAGAAATCGTTGGTAGGTGTTTGTCTTTTACTGGAAATTTTACTCATAATTACTCTCCAGGTCCCTGTTGTAGCCATATATATACGCAGGTAAGCTGAACCAGTTTGAGATTGATACATCATATATCAGATATCTCATATATTATTATGATATTATTTTTGTCTTTCAAGAGTTAAATATATCGGAGTTCTGCCTGTACGAGTTCTCGGAGGATCGTAGCCCACACTACGTTCGAGGATCGCGTAAGCGAATACAGTAGAAGATCTTATAGGAGCTTCAACTCGAAATCAAGTCGTAGTTGAAGATTAGATCGATAAGAGGTATTCATCTAAATAAACTTTGGTTGCACGGGTTTTATTTTGATCGTTCTTCGTCAAAATTTTTATCTGGAGCCCATTTCGGTGTTTGCCTGTTCAGTTAATTTTTTATCAAAAATTGTTTTACAAAAATAAAAATATTGACAGTATTGTCTCTAACAGTTTATTGTTTTTACAATAGCATATTTATATGTGTTTTATACATGTTCGAGCTTAGAAATACATATTGAGTTGGTTACCAAGGCCGTTGGGTGTTGTGGTGTGAATTTGAAAAAAAAAAGATATTTTCATGACCTATAAATATCTAGTCTTAGATATTTTCTTTGAGATATTTTCAAAACTTAGGGCCTAAGTTTCCTTTTTCAAATAAAAATTTCTGCCTTCTCTCTAGTTTTCTTGGGGGCCAGGCTTTATTATTGGCAATCAGGTACAAAATCCTTGCTATCGGCACCGTGGGCTATGCGTTCATCCAGACATAATTTTGTTTCGACAAAGTTCATTTTTTACAGAGTTTAAGGCTTCGAGTTTTTTACTCAACGATATAGGATCTTATACTACCTTGTCTTTAAAAGGTGCTACGTACAATTATATGTGTTTTTACCATTTAAAAATACATGAAAAGTTAGTTTATGTTTTAAAAAGTTGAATTTTTGGTTCAAAATCACTTTTGGTTGATTTCGGTTGGATGAAAAGGGGTTTTAAGGTTTTCTTTTCAGTGTTTCCTTGTTGTTTTGGGCTTGTATATGTCCATAGGTTGAAAAAGAGGTGTTTAACTAGTTTAATTTGGGGCCGAGAAGTTGTTTTCGTAACTTGGGTTTGCTTTTCACCATCGCCAGTAGCCTGTTCTGAAATTTGAGAATTTTGGTTTTTTTTGTATCGACACCTTTTTGTTTGTGTCGACACTTTGCTGTTTGTGTCGACACTTTACTGTTTATGTCAACCATTTTTCCTTCTGTGGTGTTGAGCGCACTGTGGTTGTTTACGTTGAAACTCTCTATTTATTTGTGTCGACACTTTTTTCTATTTGTGTCGACATCTTTTGCTATTGGCGTCGACACTTTTTCTGTTGCAGTCGACTCTTTTTCCTTATGTTGGAGTGGAGCTTTCTGTTGTTGTTTGCGTCGACACCTCTGCTGTTTGTGTCGACATTCGCTGTTTGTGTTGACACATTTTCTGTTTGTGTCGACACCTTTTCTGTTTGTGTTGACCCTTTTCTTTCTTTGTGTGAGAAGAAAATTTTTGAGATCGAGGTGAGTTCCAAGAGCCCGTAGTCTTTTAGAATGTGATATTTGTCCGTAATTTTCAAAAAGGTAATTTTGAAAATGAAGGTTTGTGAAACTCTTGAAAAACGTGTTTTGGAGGTTTTGAGCTAACTCTTGGGGTTGAATCTCAGCTTTTTAAATATTTTGATGAAAATATGTTTTTGTTTGATCTCCATTCTTGATGGATGGATCTTTATACATGTTTAATGTATAATTGTGAAAATATTTTCATAGTCGAGCTACGGGTTGGCTTTTAAATGGTTCGTTAGATGTGCTGACAGTGTGTGTGTGTGTATTGGGATGGCATTGCTCTTCGGTGAAAGTTCAAAAAATTGCGCAAGTAGGTCACCTTGTCCTTTGGGTTAATCCCCGTAAAGAAGTGGTGGGTGCTTTTGTCCCTCGGGTTTCAAGCCCGTAAAGAAAGTGTTGACGTTGTTGTGACTCTGTACAAAATTTGTCATTACCTAACAAGTCTTAAGTGGTTCAGGACTAGGGTAATGAGCAGGAGTCTATAGTTGTTACATCTGTCCCTGTGTGTGATAGAGTCGGTACATAGGAATTATTTTATTTTAATTTCCTTAGCTGTGTGATCCGAATGGAAAATTAACATTTTGTTCTCAGCTGTGTGATCTGAGTGAAAAAATAACATTTTGGTTACTGATTTTCTTAACTGTTAAATGTTATTTGCATTGTTGAAATGCTTGATTTTGAGGATGAAAAACCGTTTTGAGACTTGTGGAAGTCTGATGGAAAACTTGGGAGTTTTTTTTTAGGTAAAATCGTTTTGAGGCTCTGGTGGTTGAGTCAACTTTATGCTATATGATTGCATATCTTGCTTTACGGCTTTATAGTCTATTTCTATTAGGTTTCGGCTCACGTTGTGAGATTTGTTAAAAACTTTTCTCAGGTGAACGTAGTCTTGTAGGTTGACCTTGAGGTGCCCGAAAGTGGCTGATGTCAAGACTTTTGTTTTGTCTTGACAAGTAGCTTGTACCTTTGTATATGTTTCATATTTGATGTAACATATTGTAAAGCCTATGTAATTCTTAAAGCGGATGTATGCATGCTTTTATTGCTTTTGAGAGAATCATGGGTTGGTTGTTGTTTTTCATAGTTTTATATTACGATTTTCGTTGGTTGGTGCAACGGTTTACAAAAAGGAATTTTCAAATGGTTTATGCTTCATATAAACTATTGTGCTTCGAGAGAAATTTTAGAACGGCTCGTACATCTTTTTAAAGATTTTCTTTACCCAAACTGTATATTTTGCTTTAAAAATGCTTGACTTTTGGAGCCGTAACTGTAGTCCTACTCTTTTAAATCAAATAAATCCTTAATAGTGCATTTAACAAAGGTTTTAGCCTCGTTTTGGCCTTGTGGCTTTCATCCCTTTTGTTTGGTTGGTTTTGGTGGTTGTTTGTGGGCTTTTTGCATGATCTGGAGTTTGGGGCGTGACAAATCTTGTCATCAGCCACCTCCAGGCACTTCAAGGTCAACCTACAAGACCACGTTCACCTGATAAAGGTTTTTAACAAATCCCACAATGTGAGTCGAAACCCAATAAAAATAAACTATAATACAGTAAAGCAGGATATGTAATCACATAGCATAAATTTGACTCAACCACATGAGTCTCAAAACGATTTTACTTTATCAAATCTCAAATTTTCCCATCAAACTCCCATAAGCCTCCAAAATGGTTTTCTATCCTCAAAACTAAGCATTTCAACAATGCAAATAATGTTTAACAGTTAAAGAAAAAAAGTAACCAAAATGTTATTTTCCCACTTGGAACACATAGCCGAGAACAAAATGATATTTTCCACTCGAAACACACAGCTAAGGAAAAAAATTGATTCCTATGTACCGATTTCGTCAAACTAGGGATAAAGGCAACAATAATAGACTCATGCCTATTACCCTAGTCTTAAACCATTTAAGGCTTGCTAAGTAATGACAATTTCTATACGGAATCACAACAACGACTACTTAGTTTACGGGCCCAAAACTCGAGGGCACTAAGAACCCACCACTTCATTTATGGGGATTAACCCAAAGGCACTAAGACCCTACTCTACGCACGTTTCTGGACTTTCACCGAGGAGAAACGTTGGCCCAATCCACATACACTGTCACGGCACATCTATAGGATCATTTAAAAACCAACCTGTAGCTCGATTATGAAAATATTTCTATAATTATACATTAAACATGTATAAAATGATCCAATGGCCAACCGTTATATCATTTATCAAACATGGAGATCAAACAACATTTTTCAAAATATTTTTCCCCATTTCTACCAAAATGTTACAAAATCTGATATTCAATCTCGAGGGTTAGCTCCAAACCTCTAAAACACAGTTTTAAAATTTTCACAAATCCTCTGTTTTCAAACCACCTTTTTGAAAACCACGAATATCCACAAGCCATATGATGTAATAAACTAAGAAAAGCACAAAACATGACTTTTACTCGAATAAAATAAGGTTTAAACATAAAATATGACATTTAAAGTATTTTCAACTGGTGAAAAAGCATATAACTACACATAGCACCCTTTAAAGACAACATAGTCTAGAATTCTACCTCGTTGAGCCAAAAGCTCAACGCATCAAAAAATGAACCTCGACAAAATGGGATTTTGTTCGGATGAATACGAAGCCCTCGGCACCAACATCAAGAATCCATGTCAGATCAATGAAAACCAAACCCTCGGCCCATCAAAATCTAAAGAGAAGGCAGAGAGAAAACCATATCTGAGAAATGAAAATATCCTAAAATATCTCCAACGTTTGATATTTATAGAAACCACCCAAAATCAGGGGTTCAGTCGACTAGATGCCCAACCCAGTCGACTGGATGAGGCTACAGGAATGCCAAAAATGCTCTATCGACATAGTTCGGTCAACTGGATCCCTCAATCCAGTTGACTTGATCACCATACTGCCACCCCAGTCGACCGGATCACCTAGTCCAATCGACTGGACGACTGAGAAAAATGATTTCTGTGTTAGAATAGGTTTTACACCCCTTCGGCAAACCAAACATACCTTTTTCGAACCCGAACAAGCAGCAAATGCATATGCACATGCTGCTCCACTATGAAGAAGCAAAACCTACACGTCGAAGTCAAAAATTAACTCCAACTTTGTCAATCACTTAAACATTTCAAAAAAAAAGAAACAGGCCGAGGTCTCACAGTAAGTGGCTAGGTTAAAGCCACTGGTCACTACACCCTCGTCAACTGCACCAGCACCACCAACACCTCCCTTGTCCATTCCCTCACCTATTTGTGCCAAGTGCGGCATCACTGACAACCACCTTCTCTATTACCACAATGTTACCACCCTTAACCACCATCTCTAGAATCTTCACACACTCAAAAGCAGCACTAAAGGCCGTCATTGATAATCAACTAAAAAAATAAAAAAGAAAGCACAAGCAAACCCTAGGCAAGGAACAAATCACAAAAGAGAGAGAGGGGAGAGAAATAGAGATAGAGAGACATATGAGAATCAAGAAAGTTTTTTTACCATTACGAGAATCACCAGAGATGAGCAGAGGAAGAAGAGACCACGCAATTGTTTTTAAACAACCTTGAGTTTCTGTCATATATAGGCATCGACCTAGAAGTTGCTAGGTATTATCCAAATTGATGTAGCGATCGCCATCCAATGTTCTCTAAAAGATAACAGTTATCAGGTTTGGATCTAATGACGATAAGGTGAGTAATCCCTTGTTTACTTTAGTTGGTTTTCATTTTTAAAATTGTTTAATCTTGGTCAATTCATAAGAAAAATGGAAAAATGTTTTGAGGATTAAGGATAATCAAAAATCATGGAATACCATATCTTTTCAAAGAAGAAAATCCAATGAAGCAAAGATCATACCATACAGGCAAGTGTTGTTCTATAAGTTTATCCTAAACAAGCCATAATCTAGTCTAAGTCATAAGTTTAGTATGTTCCTATGACTACGGTAACAAGATCACATCATTTCCCATGGATGATGTCACAAGCGCATCATTCTCCGTGATTGAGATCATGAATCTTGAGTTCTTTCTCGTGATTGTGGTCACAACTATGGCATTTTTCATGACTAAGGTCACTGGTTCGATATCAAGGTGACAACCATTCTTTTTAAGACGTATTAACTATGGCTGGTATGCCACTACCACTCTTGGTACGTGCAACACCATTCTTTGTTGAAGATGTGCTGACCGTGGATGATATGCTTCTGTCTCTCCTAATACATAAAGTACCATTCTTTTTTAGAGATGTGTTGGCCATAGTTGGTATGCCTCTACCTCTCTTAATATGTTAATACCATTTCTTGTGGAGATGTGCTAACCGTGGCTGGTATGCCACTGCATTTTTTGGTACATGAAGTGTCATACCTTGTTGAGATATGTATAGATATGATCCCTCTTAATTCCTTTAATTTTTTTTTTAAAACGTAAGCTTACCAAGCCATTTTACTTGTCATTCATTTATTAGTTAGATATATAGACTTAATCTTATGAACCGATGGAGATTAGATGATACCTATAAGGTTAGGCTGAATGGGTGTGTCACGACCCAAATCCAAAGACAGGGTCGTAACCGGCCAGTGAGTTGAAACTCACCAAAAGCGTAAATCTTTTAAATTCTTTATAACAAGATTCAAAGTTATATATATATGAATAAGTCGATTCCTCCTTTTATTAATTATTTTAATTTATTAAACATAAGCAAGAAAAATATAACGTAAAAGATTATATTATAACATTTTATAAAACAAAATCCCCAAAACTCTACTATTGTGATCACATATTTATAATCATACACCAACCAAACTTATAGCTTCAGCTCTAAGCAAAAAGTAGTGTGAGAATATATATTACAAAACCACAACCAGGTAAAACGTCAACTGTAAATATAAAAGTTCTTTAACATCCAACATAGCACACTATTTCAAATCATGAGTTTTACCTAGATAAAATACAACATCATTAACATGACTAGTGTGAGAATATAGATATCTATGTTATTTTTAACTTTATTCCTAATGATAATGTTTAACAGTGAACCTGCCAGAAAAAGTTAGGGAGCGACCCTATATATTGATTGGGAATGATATCAACCTGAAAGGATTGGAATCCTAGAAAATAATGATAGTGCATATGAATTAAATCAAGAACAGTGCAAAACCAAAAACTAGTACTTGAAAAAGTCCTACTGCGCAAAACTCTCCGGACAAGCGTCTGAATGCCTTTTAGATGGACGAAAACCCTACATTTTTTCTCACTTTAAAAACAAACCCAGTACACCCCAAAGGTGGAATAAGAATTATACATGCATGATCCTTCTAATTTGATCACGTTTAAGCACATGAACTTAACACGGCGAACCGACAATCTTTTCTCCACTTAAATCTTCTACCGTATCCTTGAATACCGAAATAAGGATAGAGTGTAGGTTTTGATCCTTCTTATTCTAAACTCTATCTGGCTACCTCTCTTTTTCTCTGGTTCTCACAATACGTGAAAACCCTAAGAGACTATATGATACATATGTTTATGCGTACTGGCGGCCAGGGTTATAAAGGCGTATATATAGGCTATAGTAAGAACCTAAGAAGTAAATAAGACTCGGGCTTCTATTGCAATTAGGAAAACCCACTTCAACTTAGAAGTAATTTTCTAAAAGCATAAATTAAAATTCATATCACTAAAGAATCGTAATTGCTCTCCCACCCTTTCCCAAAATGAACTTTCGAGCTTCTATTATTAAATACTTATTATTCTCCCCATATTAAGATTATAGATACTCATTGATTAAATTAAAATAAATAACTGACAATTATATTTAATCGATATCTTCCATAATTTCTTAAGACATTCCGCTTAACTTATTTGATATGTCATATTATAAAATTCATCTGCAGGGTTTAACATAATCAAAACTTATAAGCTTCCTGAATTGGGTATCATCAATCCATATCCCGAAATGAGAATTTCTTTAATTATTAATATCCACCATCTAGGTAATGCCATTATCTAACTCACCAAGCATATTAACCCGTAAAAGATCGCACATTTTAATAAATCAAAATAATGAACATTAAATATACGTTTCTAATAATTATTTTGAGATTAATAGCATAAGTTTTCATAATAATCATGGAATGTAAATTATTTCATATAGTCAATATAAAAATAAATGCGGTCTTATTCAATACACACAAAGTATACTAGCACAATGAGTCAGAACTATATCATTCCCTGTAATCAAGACAGATCTACTAAAATAATGTACTATAGTCCTACCGATACTGTGTCTAATTCTATTTAAAACTGTTAACCAAAAATTTATATTTCACAAAAATTGATAATCTGCTCTCTTGTGTGTAAGTCGAACTCTAGACACTAAGTTAACTCATATATAGAATAAAAGATACTCGTGTATAAAGATTCTCATTAAAATTAATAAACATACTTTATTAATAAATAAAATTAATACTTAAAATCCAATACACAAAGCATGATTTTTAGAAGACAACTATAACACAACCCATAGTCACCTTGTCATGACCCATTTTTAAACATGGCGTCCGTGACCGACCAGTGAGTTAAAACTCACCAAAGGTCTCTATTGTTATTTAACTTTCCCTTTATTATGAAAATTACCGACTTTTTTTTGAAAGAATTCTCAAAAATAAAAAGTGAAGACGAGTCGATTAAACTTTCTTAGAACCTCATTTCAAAAGAAAATCCCAGAACTTACTAAAAGTGAAATCAGCATCTAGCATTATTTAAATACATTGTCATGTGCTAATTAAAGAACCATGTGCTAAACATAGAAATGCAAATCACATGAATTTAAACAGAAAACATGAACAAAGTAAATCTTTCTTTCTTGGGTACCACTTCTTTTGTTCCATCATGGGTCACCTGAAAAATGCCAACATCAATTAGCCACGCTAATATGAATTCAAAGATATCAAGATTTCTAATTTGTCATGAATTATCCAAGTTTAATTTTATATAATTAGAACATTTTTACTTTATACCAAACATCATACCGATTCTTATCTTTATTCCATTCAACACTCGGTATTTTTCTTGCTCCTGAGTCGAAACCTTCTGGTAATGTTGTCTTATTCCCCCGAGTAGGGACTTTTTGTGTTATTTTTCTATATCCCCAGAGTATAGACCTTTAGTGTTATTTTTCTATCTCTCCAGAGCAAAGAACCTTTGATATTCTTTTCCTGTCTCCCCAAAATAAGAACCTTCTGGTATTATTTTCATATTCCCCCGAGTAGGGACCTTCCAGTATCTTTATTGTCCCTCGTGTCGAGATCATTTGGACCTTTATCTTATTATATATGCAAATTCATTCATACAGAGGCTTACTATCCCAATAAAAATATAGTAAATATTCATGGCTTGGTTTTCATTTCAAAATCTCATAAACAAATTAAAAACAAAATCAAGAAATTAAAATATCTAAAAACTCACCTATTAAATCAAAACACAATTGATTAATTCCTTCCCAAAAATTTCTGATCTAAAAACAACACACAAAATACTAATATTAGAAATATTCTCACAATTTGGTCTATTCTAGTTTGTGTCTCTATTTGTTTTATGGTTCTACTTAATAGCTAAACTCGCATATGTATAAAATATACCGAATACTAGGTTTAGCAAATATTCCTCATATTATAGTGAAAATCTTATATTTCAATCCCATATTAAAAATCTATTATATTCAAAAATGTTCTTTCCAAAATTCTAACTTTTAAAATTTACAACTATGCACATACATTTTTAGGAGAGCCATTTAATTCATTCTTACTTTTAAAATGTTGACTTTTATTTTAAAAACAAAATCCATGTAAAACACCTAATTTTAGTACAATGTAAATAAGAAAATCTTATATTTATTCTAAACCATAATCTTTTCAACTTATTTAAAATACTTGATTTAGTTAAAACCTTTTTAACACATCCTAAACTTATTCATGTTAAAATTTTGTCAAATGTTAACTTTAATATTTCAATACAAGAAAATCTTTTTATCTTTTTCATACTAAAGTACCTATTTTAGTTAAAACTCAATTTAACTTCACTGAAATTGATGAAAATGTAAGAAAAATCTTTTATTCACTTTTAGTCTCAAGAATAAAATTGTAAATATCTAGTATCATTAGCTTTCATTTAAAATTTCTTATTTTTTCTAAAAATTTAATTTTTCTTTAATACTAATTTAGTTTTTTTTTTTTTTTAAATAAAACAAGCTTTTTAAGTTAAAACAAGCAAGCTTGTATAAAAAGTTGCAAGTAACCACATACACAGTGAGCACCATCCAACCATTATGCGTACACACAGCCAAACATACAAACACACACTTACTGTTTTGGAACGCCACACACACATTGTTTTAAACACAAACACACAAATGTTTCAAAACACAGCACACGCAGGTTTCTCCTTCCCTTGTGCATGAAGACAGAAATGAAATAAAACACGGGAACGGCTGGGTTAGAGGGTTTCGGTGGTGGGTGTGTTGGTGACTAAGGTAGCTGTAATATCCTGATATTCCATATCGAAAAGAAAAAAAGAATTCTTAGATTATAAAAAAAAATCTTAAATCTTTACGTAACAACGAGACATTTTTCCAAGTAGTAAAAACCCTAACAGAACTCTGCAATTAAGCGTACTTGGGCATGAGTAATACAAAGATGGATGATCTCCTAAAAAAAATAAAACCGTGAGGACTTTTGTCAATACGGACAATATCATTACTACGAGAAGTGTCAAGGTGTTACAGTAGTAGTGGTGGTTGCCACCGAAGGTGAAGGAGAAGGAGAGGAGAGAGATAGAGATAAACAAAGAGAGGTCGGGTGAGAGAGAGAGAGAGAGATCAAGACCAGGAGAGAGATATAGACAAAAAAAGAGGGAGAGAGAAAGACCATGAGAGAGAGAGAGAGGAGAGAGGGAGTGTTCGACAGGACAGAGGTGGGTGGTTGGCGCGGTGGGCGTTGTTGCCTCTCCTTCGTTTTCTCCTCCTTTAGCAATATATATATATATATATATATATATATATATATACACACTAGTTGAGGTTTTCGTGCTACGCACAATTATTATTTTTGCGACGCTACTAATTATATTTGTTTGGCATAATATGATTCCTATGTCATCTATAGTTCATCGTCCATTACAAGATAAGCCAAAAAATAATCTTTAAATGACACAAATACAAGGTAAATCAGAAAGAATCACAACAAATGTGAATAATACTATATATAATTGTACACCTTAGACTGTAGGTGCAGATCAGGTTTCCACCATTTATGAATTCCGTGAGCTTATTTGAAGTCTTGTGCAGGAAATAAATTAACTATTAGATTGGCGAAAGAATGACGTGCAGCGGATCTTCAGACTCCTTCCCCATTACACACTCATAAGAAGACCCCCAAGTGAATTCTGGGTAGCTAACCTCACAACACCTCCTGCTTTGATCTCCTCCATCTTCTTCTTGTGTTCAAAATACCCTATATACTTCAAGCAAATGTGGTCAGCTAGACTCACAAATAGACATGGGATCTATGTAGACAAAGCAACAAAGGGATCTTATACAAGATTCCTCTACTGCTGGGGGCGAGCCTTCAAGGCAACAGTGAGTCCTACAGCAATAAAACTTGTTTCTCAAGACTGTAGCATTGACAATTTGACATTGATCAAACCCTTTAACTATAGAAAATTAATCTGTGTCCGCTATATTCACCGAATTTTATGTACGTACAATGTTAAATTTACAAAGTACAAAAATATAGCAAGCAAATGCATCTAAGACAATCCAGAAGAAGATTGCAAAAAAGGCTTCAAATTAATATTTTTAGAACTAACAAACTTACCGTCTTCACCTGTCCCCGAATTTCACTAACAGTTCGAATAGCTGCGCGGTCAAATTTGGCTATTTTAAGATCTGAAGTGAACATGTCCTTAATAAGAGCTGTCTTCTTGAAGATCTTGCATGGGTAACCAACTAACTTGATCTTTTTCGTTATTCGTGCTGCATAGTTAAACTCTAATACCTGTGCAATTGCTGTAATCCTAAACGCTGTCTACAAATGTACACCACACCCATAACATAGTGGTATTATAAGATAATATAAAAAATGCAAACTCTAAAAGTAAATGACTTTAGTATCTCTTCATGTGTTTAATATGGAAATCATGCAGAATGAAGAACACACATAAGCTTAGATTATGGTCTTCAAATTTTAAGAGGAAGAAGCCAGTAGCATGACACCTAACACAGTCCTAGCAAGGAAAGAATTGTATACATTAATAGATATATAGTTGGGGAAAGAGGATAGATTTTAATAGGGCAGTCCTATCGGGATTCATGAACCAAAAACTTTTCAAAGCTATATACATACATACATACACACGTAATTTCAAAACATTTACTGACACATACAAATATGGCGACCAAAGTACATTCAGTATGCTTGACTAAAGTAAACAAGAAAACCAGAGGACTTAGTTGAGACTCATCCATAACAAATTGGTTATGCAAATTTATTTTACGAAGCAACCTGTCATGCACAAGAAATAACTTCCATACCACATTCAAAAGATCCAGCTAAAGTAAACGTAATCAATTAAATAAATAAAGACCTTGTTTTGTGCATATTAATGATGCCAACATACCATTTGCAAGTTCTGTAAAACTTCCATAAATCCAACAATTGC
>JAOTRH010169960.1:0-12453 GCA_034768845.1 Heliamphora exappendiculata | reverse complement strand
AGAGTTGCATCACCTGCTGCTGGGCCGAGAGAAAGGGAGTGGGGACGATAATAGAATTCCATGGAGTTAGTGCTAACATGGTAGCAAATTCCTCTACAGTGGGGCTGAGTTCTTCCAGGCCAAATCGAAAGATGTGAGATTGCGGATCCCACAGTTGAGTAGCAGCCGACAATAAGGGACTGTTAACCTCCCCGGCCATCAGTGAGAAAAGGGCATTCAAGCCAAATGGGGAGAAGTTCAAACATTCAATATGGGAAAATGCTTCAATCCATAGAGAAAGAGGAGTAGCCATCTGAGTTGGAGTAACAGTAAATGGGGCCTTCAGGCCTATATTTATAAGGTTGAAAAAAGGCGAGAAATCAAAATTTCGGCCAAAAGCACACATCCAAAGTGGCGATCGCCACATTGAAGATGGCGCCCGTCGACTCCAAAAAGCATAATAGAGTGACATCATTTCTTTGACCAGGCGACCGCCAAGTTGAAATAGGCGACTGCCAGGTTAGCATTTCGGTAAAGTGGCGACCGCCTTGTAGAAATGGGTGACCGGCAAGTACACATTTTAGGATAGTGGCGACCGCCATGTTTGAACATGGCGGGTATAGGATAATTTGCGGTCTGTGAGATCTGTATTAGTTGCGGCATTCGAATTATGCATACAAGATAGTTTGAGCAGCAAATAAAGGAAAGTCATGCAACATGTGAAGTAATAAATGGCACGAAGGCCCAAAGTGCATCGAAAAGTAGCAAAGTAATACTGGGGCACCCAGTCCCAATAAAATAGTAAACTGGGCACACAGACCCAGGGATCAAGTAAGTGTATAACAAATATGTCAAATTGGGGCATGCAGATCCATCAAAATAAATGTATCAGAAAGATAAACAAAAGTCGAAAATGGGGAAGCTCTCTCTCTCTCTCAGGAATGTCTTTGGTGGACTCGACGAGAGGAAGGACCAGCCTCCTCCGAGCTGTCATCCTCAAAGAGTCTGTCGAAGTCGTCTCCATCATCATTGCCAGAGGAAGAAACGACTTTGGATTGGCTCCAAGCAGATGAGACTGATCCTCTGGAACGAGCCTGAGAAGATACTTGGGAACCACGGCCTTGAGCGGGAGCAGGGGGCCTAACCAGAACCTACGGCGGTACAATGACTGTGGCTGGAACTGGAGGCTGCCAGGGAGAGGAGTACAACTCATAACAGAATAATGATAAAGAGTGCGGAAAAAATCAAAAAGGGCATGCAAACTACTTACAATATCCACAGGCGTGAAAGCAACACTGGTGCTCACATCGAGGCATCCATCTGCCGGACCAGAGCCCTCAAACCAGTAACCATCAGCATGGTACGGTCTAGCCAAGCCTGATCAATCTGCAAAGAAGAGAGCAGTTCAAGTGAAGTGAGCAAATAAAAGAATAACTAGAAAGGTAAAAGACAAACCTGGCCGATGTTAGCCTTAAACTCCGATGACGGTGGAACAAGAACCGGCAGAAGGAATGGGAAGCCATATACCACAGTCTGGACATCCCACGGGATCTCTGGACCCCTCATCCCTCCTGCACCTCCAGCAGCGGCGGCATCTCCATTAGCAGCTCCAGCGGCAATAGCTCCTTCTCCGGCACCAGCGCTACACCAACACCAGCTCCCTCATCCTCTGGTGCTCGCCTCCTCCTGCCACCAGCTGGGTCGGGTCCTAGTGGTCCCATTAGATGAGCCCGGGCCCAGGCAAGGTAATCCCCCTCAGCCACCAATAACTTCGCAGCATGAGTCCCCACCAGCTCAAAGAGGAGGTCAACCCGGCCCAAATCCTCAATCCGGCACATACAGGCCGGAGGAACCACTGGGATCCGAAAGTGATCCAGGCCGAGCGACTGGCGAACCACTCGCTCGCCCAGATAGTACTCCCGCCCAATTGGGCCCTCTAGTAGGATACGCCTCGCAGTAATGTCGCGGCTGCGCATCAGATCTGTGCCGGCTCGATCCTCTTCTCCTCTCCAGACATCCCAATGGACCTGCAACAGTTCAGAGTACAATACAATGCAAAGAACAGTAAATCGTACAGTGTGATGAACAGTGTGCAGTAATCAGTGCCCAGTGCAGTGCAGTGCAGTGCGGTGAACGGAATAAAGAACAGTGCAATGAACAGTGAAGTGAATAGTAAGATGTATAACGCAGTGCATAGAATAATAAGCAGTAAATAAAGATACCTGGTTAGGGTCAGCTGGTCCAGTGACGCCCGGAACCAGTCAATGTCCTTCCCTCTGGCCTTCTTCTCTTTCAACCCTCGGGACCACCTAGCTGCATGGGGAATGACCAAAGGGTCTGTCGCAGAGTTCGCCAGGACATGAAACCCGAGAAACTCGTAGTTCCATAACTGCAAAGAAGAAGATGTCAGCAAGTAGAAGTAACATATAACAGAATAAATGAAGAACTACAAAAACTAAATCAAACCTCCCAGACCCTCCAATATCCCCCGATGCTGAGCTCCTGGGGGACTGTGTCAAGGTCCGCATGAAGCTGTAGAGAGTAGCCAGAGCAGCGCCTCCCCAGTCGTACAAAGCAACCCGGTCAAGACAAGCCAGGCCGCCCAAGTAGTGTAAATGAACGGTGTTCTACTTGTTCGAAAATAAGGAGGTACCGAACATGTACATCAGAAAACCTCAGGCAACCCACTCATAGTGACGAGGCTCGGTGCACTAGAAGTGTCAAAAACGATCGAAAAACTAGGTGTAGCGGACCTTGTCTTTGTTCATCTGAGCCGGAATAGCCTCGAGGAAGTATAGCAGCGCATCAGTCGACTGAGCAAAGGCCGGGTCGAACGGAATAGGGGCTCCACCAACCCGGATGCCGGTAATAAGGGCAAAGTCCAGAGGCGTCAGAGTAGCCTCGAAGGTAGTGAAGTGGAAGGTATTGGTGGTATCCCACCATCGCTCGGCCAAGGCAGTCAACCATACCCGGTCATTGCTCGTCCTACCCAACAGAGGTATAAAGCGAGCAAAGTCAGAGACATCAACGTAAACCCGGTTAGGAGCATGGAGGGCATCATACCACTCCAACACCTCCCTGGAGGCTGAACCTCCGAAGCCTCGAACATAGTGACTAACTTGAAGAGACAAACAAAGGATATATCAAACACATGAAACATACAAGCCCTAGAAAATCAGGCAAATCATTCAAACCCTAGGTGATGGCTCTTTGGTTCTTTTCAAATCCTAAAAGACTAGGCACCCTAACTCTAGGATAATAGTTTCTGTACATCCTAATAATCCTCAGCCCCTATCTTCTTGAGTCAACTAGTCTTCCCAAAAAAATAAATAAATAAATAAATAAAATATAAATATAATTATAAATATAAATAAATCTCTTTGTGTTTTTCCCCTTTCACCCTTTTAGGATTCTAGGAATCTTTAAAAAATTTCTCCCAATCTTAAAAGAAAAAAAAAAGAAGCCCCAAGATTCCTCAAAATTCCTCACATTTTTTAAAAATTTTTGAATTTATACGATTTTCTTAAAATTTTTAACATTTTCTTAAATTTTTTCTTAATTTTCTAGGATTTTCTTAAAATTTTTCCCATATTTGTGTTTTTTTCAAAATAAAATTCAAGCCTTTTTAATTTTAAAATAATTGCCCATTTTCATTATTTATTCAAAATCCTAATTGTTCCTACTGTTTTAATCTCCCTCGCATAGGTACCTAGACTAAGTTCAAAATCCCATTCATCATCATCATCATCATCGTCGTCATCATATCGCAACACAGTATTGTATCATCTGAGGGGATCCTAGGCATGCGTTTACGTTTGAGATATTTCATGAAAATAGTAGGGATAGGATACTTACCAATGGGTGTCGACGAGACATGTGGTGGTCGGGCTCTCGTAGAAGAACTTCGGCAACAACCGCATCATCAGGAGGCTCGTAGTGTCTCATCTCACGTGGAACCACGCGATGAAGCAATGGAGCGTAGGTGTGAGGGTCGAAGGGTGCCGGACAGCCATCTCCAACGTTGGGATCCAAGAAGTCAGCCACCGCGGCCTCAGCAGCAGCATCTGCAGCTGCCTGCGCCACAACAGCTGTTCGTGCCTCCTCAGCAACACGACAGGAGGCATGCTCTGCCTCAAGAACAAGGGCGTCCATCGCAGCAGCAGGCTGCGTAGAAGTAACCCCACCACCAGGAAGGCTAGTGGACGTACTCCCGAGAGCACCCATGGAACAGGTCAGCGGGGCCCCGTCGTGCTCCTAGATCATCATCCTCATGGCCTTGGCCTACCATGAAGAAGAAAGGGATCACTAAAAGCAAATAGAACATCATGTGAGTTTGGGAAGTAAGAAAAGAACAAAGGAAAAGCTTGAAAACTTGAGGGAGTTTGAGAGCGTTTGAAAGCTAGAGAGAGAGTGAGATATGAGAGAATGAACCAGATATGCGCACCTGGGGAAGCCTTATGCACGCCTAGAGTTGACGGTCGCCAACTCCAAAGGGAGCGACCGCCCTGTACATGAACGGACACATGGTGACCGCTATGTTCAAGAGATTCTTATCCAGCGACCGCCACTTTCGAAGGATTTTGATCATGGCGACTGCCATGTTGGAAGGAAAATGGCGCTAGTCTGTCAAACGGTCACATTTGTTTTGAGGTTTAAAAGGCTGTTTGGGGCTTTTTCCTTCAATGTATGTTTTGGTTATCCTCTTTTTATTACTATTTCATTTATTTTACTTTTTTTAGAAAACTAGTTTCTTTTTGCTTTATTAGCAAAAATAATTTTCAGAAAACATAAAATTTTAGTTATTTTTCTTTAAATGTATTTGTTTTTAAAAATTACCTTAGGGCTTTTCAAAAAAAAATAATTTTATAATCTCGGGAGTTTCTTAAAAATACTTCGAGAAAATTTTGTGTGTTTTAAAGCCTTATCTCTTTGAGGTATTCTTTTCTCCCGATAAATTTAATTTTTAAGCCGTGATTTGGCTTTTAAAATTATTTTTATTTCACGTCTCATCCCGAATTTTTAGGTTTTAACTCGACCTATTAATTCATGACTTTCTTCCCGATAAATTTAATTCTAAGCTATAATTATTCTCGCTTCCTGTTCCGAATTTTTAACTCGACCTATTGTTCTTCTCGGTATGAATAGTTTTAAAGCAGTAGATTGGCTATTTTTATCCCACGTTCCGAATTTTCAGATATTAACTGGACCTATTAATTCCTGATCTTGTTTCCCGGATAAATCTAATCTTAAGCCGTAATTTGACTTTTAATTATTTTTCATTCCGCACCTCGTTCCAAATATTTAGGTTTTAATTCAACCTATTAATTCACGATCTTTCTTCCCGGATAAATTTAGCTTAAAGCTGTGACTTAACTTTTAATTATCCTGTACCTTGTTCTAAATTTTTAAGTCTTAACTTGACCTATTGATTTGATATTTTTCTCGTCGGTCCTTCTCATAACCCTAAACTGACTCGGTCCTACTCATGACCATAAACTGACTCGTCGGTCCTCCTCATGATCCTAAATTGACTCGTCGGTCCTCCTCATGACCCTAAACTGACTCGGTCCTCCTCATGACCCTAAACTGACTCGGTGCTCCTCATGACCATAAACTGACTCGTCGGTCCTCCTCATGACCCTAAACAGACTCGTCGGTCCTCCTTATGACCATAACTGACCCGCCGGTCCTTCTCATGACCCTAAACTGACTCGTCGATCCTTCTCATGACCCTAAACTGACTCGTCGGTCCTTTCACGACCCAAAACTGATTGATATTTTTCTCATGTTTGCATTATGTTGTATTTGTTATGCATTATGATTAGTCTTATCTTGCATCCTTGCATTTCGCCCCATAAACTACGTTTTGGTCTGATCCCAAGCAAAGGGGTACATAGGCAGCTCGATAAAAATTCGAGTATGACCAACATCATATGCATCCTTATGTGTTTGTAGCCTAAGATTGACGGCTCGGTCAAATGGTTGTTGTCTCTGGATCTTTGATATAACCTGCTTCACGCGTTACTATGCAAGTTATATCAAAGAATGGCAACTATAGACACCCCAATTTGACCCCGCCTAATCTTAGGTGAATCCGATGATGAAAACAAGTGAAATAGCGCCCTAGTACGATCCTCGAGAAGTGATCCAAGCTCGGTATTTAAATCCAGAACCTTCAAACCAATGAAATTTTATCGAACCATAGAAACTTGCTGCCCAAGTAAGGCCACCGCTATGTTCAATGTGGCGACCGCCAATAGAACCTCTTGGAAATCGTAGCCAAAAGTGCCAGCCGCCACCTTTCATTATGGCGACTGCCAACTTGAATTATGGCTACCGTCATAGAACTTTGTAAAACCTTTCAAAAGCATAGCGACCGCCAACTTGCATTGTGGCGATCGCCAACTTCAAATGGCCTGACGTGTCCCCAAAACGTGGCAGAATTTCATTGGCTGAGAAACTCTATAAATAACGTACTTCTGGTACGTTTTTCAAGACAAAAAATGAATGTGAGGTTTTGAGAGTGAAATTCTGTCGAGTTTCCAAGTAATTCCAAGCCCCGACGCCGAAACTCTGCCGAAATACTGAATCCTAAATCTCCGACACCTACATTTGGAGCCCTAGCTTGGGATCACCATCCGAGGATTGAAGGACATTCCCCAATTTAAGGATTTCACGATTCAGGTACCTCGTTTGGATCTCCTGACTTCTTAGCTCCAACTTCTCTCTTTTGGAGTAACCGGATTAAAATTCAATTTCAATTTGAATATTTCTTCTATTTATATAGTTAATCTCATTTACTTCGCATAATTTAGTTGCTTTTTTTACTTCTTCCGTTATTAATTTTCTCACATTCACACACCCACACTAAGCACATTATCTTTAATTAATTCATTAAATGGGTGCTAACATATTTTAGCAATTACAACTTAATAATGTTGTTGATTGTTTTAGTAATGTACCTACATTTATGTGAATATAATAATTAATACTACATTTCACATATTAATTGGATAGTTATACTTAATTCTACTGTCTTTTTAGTATTTATTCAATTTTTTTTATTAGTATATTTTATTTTATTTATTTTTTAATGTGGTAATTTTATTTTCATTTCTTAGTTGTTTTAATTTATCTTTTTAGTATTAGTTTAATTTTTCAGTTTTTATTTTATTTTCTTCTCCTTTAATTAGTCTAATTTTCCTTTAATAGTGTTCTAGTTTATTTTTTTTCTTATAACATTAGTTTAATGTTCTATTTTATTTTTTTTCGCTTAACACTTCTCTTTTATTTTTATCATCTTTTTCTTTTCTCTTAATATTAGTATAATTTCTTTTTTTAGCATTCCATTATTAGTCTAAATCCCTCTTAAATGTTATATTTTTCTCTTTTCTTTTCTTTCGAAGTTAGCTTAATTTTCTTACTACAGTATTTCTTTTATCCTTTTGTTAAGCCCAATAAAATCACAAAAAAAATTTTAAGTTAATTTTTACTTTAAAATAGCCTTATAATTTTTCTTTTCTCATAATAATTAAAACTCAATTAGCCTTTTTATGTCACTTCCTTCTTTTATTTTCTCTTCTTTTTATTTTGTTTTCTTGTAGAAGGTAAAATGTTAAATAACTAAATCTTCTTTTTATTTTAAAATTTTTTTTTGTTAGTTTAATTTTTCTTCTATAATATTTTTCTTTCTTTTTCTTCTATTAACTACAAAAACCACAAGGTTATAAAATTATCTTTTGATATTCTTTTTATTCTTCTTATTTTTATCTTTTATGTGAATAATTAGATTTTTTCTTAATAGCATTTTTACCTTTCTTATTTTGTCAAATCTTTTTCTTTTCTTTTGAAACTTTAATTTCTCTTTAAATATAAAGCCCTCTATTTCCTTTTGTTAGCAATTTTTTTTTAAATAATTTTCTTTGTGTGCATTTCTCAATTCTACCTAGTTTATTTTCTACGTAGTTTAGTTTATTTTCTATCTAGTTTATTCTCTACCTAGTTTGCTTCGGTATCATACATATTTTGATCATTTTCTTCAAAACCATACTTTTAGCTTATTTTTACTTGCAATCCATGTTTAGGTAATTTTAACAACTTTGGCATTTTATTCTTTTCACGAAATTATGTTAATTTAGATTATTTAAACAATATTGCATGTGGGTATATTCCATGTATCATTTAGATAGAAATTACATACCATAGGACTTATAATTTTTTCTTTGACATTTATGCGTTTTGGAGTGCTATGTACATATTTTATGTATTTTTCATATTTAATTTTGAATGTTCTCTCTTTGCCTCAATTTTCTTTATTTGCATGCATTTGAGAAATCATATTAAAGAACCAATGATGATCAGTAGAAGCCAACCTCACGGTTGGGCGAATAGAGTGCCTAACACCTTCCAGATTCGTACATTAGCCTCCGAACCCTCTTTCTCTTGTTAACGTTTTCAAGATCAATAAGTCATTTTTATGTTTCTTAGTTTTTCTTAAAAACTAAATTGCGACTCTATTTTCAATAAAAATAAATTTTTAAAACTTTATTTTTAAGGTGTTAAAAGGTTTTTCAAACATCTTTGAATTTCTATATTTTTGACTATTTTCCAAAACTTAAGAATTCGAGTCATACAGGTTCACTAATTTGAAGGTATTGGTTATTGAGTTCAAATCACTGAGCTTGGATCACCTCTCGAGAATTGTTCGGAATCATCATTTTCTTTATTTTCATCATCGAATACACCCGGACCAACCTAACATTAAGCGGGGACAAATTGTGGTGTCTATAGCTCTGTATAGACATCCCTTTACATAATCATAGTTTCAGTTACATACATGTATGAGTATAGGTTTTTTACATGTACTATTAGTATTTTGATTTTTGCATAAAATTAGAGTTGATCTTACATAAAACTTGGGAAAGATCTTAATTGTAGTTCTGTAATCGTTTGGTCATAAGTTTTTTTTACATCAGAGAGGCAATGCTAAGCTAGAATAGGGGTCCATCACTGGATCATCGTCTGGCTGGCCATTGGTGGTGGTGGCAATTGATTGATTTAGTCTTTAGGAGTTGTACTAGTTAAGTCCTGGTTTTGAATTATTTTCTTGTAATTTTGAAAAAATATCTTAAATTATAAAATTCATAAAAATTTTACTTGAGATCTTCTTTGAGTGTATTTTATTGTGTACTGTATCATAATATAACTTGAAGAAATAAATTATAAAAATAAAAAAATTGAGCTGCTATCAGTAAACTACGGAGTTAAATCTAGTTAAGCATTTTGTCCATTTTCTTTTTTTGAAATAAAATAATTCCTAACCTCTAAAATTCATAAGCTGTTTATTGAACGTAAGTCTGCATATCTATTTTGTTGTATCCAATTTTTTGACAAATATTTGCTCAAATAAATTTTATTAGAATTGAAAACTTAATTGTAGTTGGTAAGTTTTCCAAATTACTCTCATTTATAAATTGTTTGCATGAAAAAAATTTGATTGAAATAGTGAAGGTGCATCGATTTTTCTCACAAGTCTTCCACATGTTTTGGCCAAGCATCCCTTGAAACGTTATTTCTATTACAGTTGGACCCTTTTCATCAACCATTTAATCCTAGGTTTTTATGAATAAACTTTTCATTCTTTGATTTTGTTGTCTCGGGTTTTGGAGCGTAATAGATCTCTTGGTGTCTTCTATTTGGACCACAATGTGTAACCAAAATGACGTCGTTTTGACCTTTGAGCATCCACATTGGATCGTCGACCTTTGGCGTTGACCTTGTCTTCTTGGCACTTTTTCATTTGTGTTTAATTCTTCTATTCTCTTTGTGGTTTTGACCCTTGACCCCGCCTCGATTTCATTGACTCTTGACCTTGAACCTGATCGTTAGTGATCATTCTTTTTTTTTAATCCTTCTCTACCTCCCGTCTCTTGGTATATCATGTCTTGATTTTCAAGGGGTGACAGATTAGTATCAGAGCTCTAGGTGCGATTACTTCATAGCTGTGGGAAGTGACTATGTACCAAATGAGATTTGGTGTTTTTTATTTGACATGCATGTGGTAGTATGCCTAAGTGAAGAGTTCTAGGTTCAAATACCTTAGACAGTGGAAATCAAACTTTTTATTGCATGTTTGTGTTACATGGAAGGTGATTTGGCTTGAGTGGAGTAGCATGTTACATGTTTAGATTCTTAGTATACACATATACTAATTGGATGCCATAATGTATAATAAAATGTTATGTGTTTATTTGGGAATGAAGTTGAATTCCGAAGATATTATGTTTGGAAATGCGTCCGATGAACGTTGTTTCTTATCAGTGTTGATTGTTTTCACGCTTAATATAAGTTATTTATGTACCACGATATTGTGTGAGTTATGTGGTAGTGGTTAGTTGTCTATGGTGTTCTTATGTTGTTGTGGTTTTGCCTTAGCATTATTGAGATATGGATATCCGTTTGGTCCTTTGTTGAAAATATTTCTTTTAGCATGGTGTCACCTTGATGTGGGTTAGATCACTGATAAACTGTGGTAGTAGTACCTCTTATGTTAAAATTCTTGCATGATATGCCCTTAAGTAAGTTAAGGATCATGTACATCTTGCGACATGCTATGTCTTGAGTTGTGTACTTAGGGATAGAGTATAGATGAGAACATAGTGAATGAAAACATAATAATAATCTATCAATTTTTTTAATAACTAGATCTAATCAGTTTTTGGGGTATCCACTATCTTGTAGGGTGTTTTTGGTATCAATTGTGGTGCCTTATTACTTCTAATAGTTTGTTTCATAATTCTTACATTATGTCTTAATTGTGTTATTAAGTTATGCTTTTTATTAGAGTTTGGGATTTGAGATAGGTTGTGTAGAATAGAGAGGTGCTCGGTGGGTTAAACTGAGAAGACTCTGCCGAAATTTTTTTAGAATTATACTTAGAATAGTTTTTTGAAATTTTGAAAAGGAATATATTTTAAACCAAGTTAAATCTAAGTGTTTTCTTTAAAGAAAGTTCTAACCACAAAATTTGATTTTTTTTTTATAAAAAGGAGTCCCCTCGGTTATTTTGTAAAATTGAGTTATCAAGTGGGGTTCACATGCCTCGGGAGTTTTAACTTTGTGAAAGGGTGATAGTTGTAGGTTCTTCGAGAATTTCATTGGAGGAAGTTGGTTGTTGTCTTGATCATTGTCTTTATGGTTGTGAGGTCGTACATGGGGATTGTCCTTGGTAAGAACATAGATATGTGCCTATGTGGAATTGAAATATGGGTTGTGTTGACTCTTTTGCGTGTGATAGTGTAGTCACCCTTGCTGTTTTTCCTTATAAGTGATAAGTGCTCTAAACATAAGGGACCCAAGATAGATTTTGTCAATGTAGTTGGCACGGTTGAATTGGGATGGTGCGTCAAAGTGTGTGATGTTCCTTGATAGGATAGAGATTGCGTATGTTCTGACCTATAGTGTAGATGTTGCTGAGTTATCTTTGCCTTTAGGAGAGAATCATGGAGTTAGTAAAGTTGAACAACATACCTTAATGGTTTTAATTGCCTTAGGCTGGCGATGAAGATCATTAGATCTAGAATGTACCTTGTTGTCCTAATGCTCAAATAATAGAAGTGCCAGTAACATTTATCTTGCTACGTGAGTAATGGTTACCTTCTGAATGGAAAGTTTTTAACTTAACCTTTTTCAATTAAGTGCATTATGTTTCCTTTCTCAGTTTTGCCTATGAAGTGAGCTTGGGGATGTGGAGTGACCATTGTTTACCTATTATGGGCCTAGTTAGATTAGCATAACCATGTGAGGGTTCAATCTTGGCATAATATAAGTGTTCAATGTTGTACCTTTGTATCTACCCTCTTGTGAACCTATAATCTTGCAATAAGCATTGTTTTTGGCATAGTAGAGTTGATGGTGTTAGGTGCATCCGAGCGGAGCTTAAGTTTGAGAGTTAAGCGTAGCAAGTGATGCATTCGTCTTGGTTGGGTCGATAATGTTTTGTGCGGTAGAGTTTAATGATATTCAAAGGATGGAAGAATAGTGTTAGCTGAACCGAGTGTCTAATGGTTACCTTAGGATGTGATTGTGTTGGGTGAAAATCTATGCTTGGCTAATTAATTTCTTGAGAGAGGGCTACCTTGTGAAGGGTTACCTTATCCTGGATTGTTAAACCCATCGGAGCATAAACGTCGAGATCTTATGGTTGATTCTTAGTTTGGTAGTCTCATAGGGACATTAAGATCTTATCATGGTCCTTTTGATAGAGCCTTGTGAACTTGTTCCTAAGAGGTATCTAAGGATGCGCTTAACAGCGGTCACATGTGATTCCTTATTATTAGATTGAAATCTAGCACACATATAAATACTAAACATAATATCCGGTCTACTAGTAGTTAAATATAAGATAGATCCGATCATACCTCTATAACGCTTTTCATCTACTATTATGCCATCTTCATCTTTATCAAGTTTCAT
>JAOTRH010169939.1:0-12453 GCA_034768845.1 Heliamphora exappendiculata | reverse complement strand
TTATTCGTTTCAGTCAGTTGCAGTGTAGGAGAGATTGGAGTAATAATATAAAGATCATCCACCAATGTACCAGAACAAATAACCCGTTTATTATTCTTAATAACCACGGAGTTATTAAAATAAATCAAATATCCGTCTTTAGCCAATATAGAAACGAAAACTAAGTTTCTTCTAATAACAAGTACATAAAGACAATCTCTCAATATTAAAACCGATCTCTACCAAAACTGAGAGTGGCATCTCCTGCTGCAACTGGTGTTATCTTTGTATTATTGCCCATATGCAGGTAAATATCTCCATCACTAAGTTGTCGAGTTTTCTGAAACTCTTGCAACAAATTGCAGACATGATTAGTGGCTCCCGTATCTACACACCAGATATCGGTAGATAACATAACTAAACATGTTTCTACTACCAATAAACAGAAATTACCCTATTTATTCTGTCTTTTGAGAAATACTGAACATAACTTCTTTCTAGTGTCGGGTCTGGTTGCAGTAAAAACATCTTTCTTTCAGCTTTTTCATACCAGTCTGTGACCCGCTAACTACCCTAGAAATCGTGTCTTCCTGTTTCTGATTTTTTTTTTCCTTCATGCCTTTCGACCCAGACGAAGAACCTTTTTCAGAAACAAACACATTTCCTGGTATTGAAGGAATACCATTTGTAGTTAAAGCAATATCCAAGTTACATTTCAATTAACAAAATTCAGTCCTGTTAGTTTGTTTACTTTTAGTATTAAAGCGAGTGGATTGAAAGCCATTTTAATCCTGAGATTCACATAATAAAAAAAACCGTTAATTATGATAAGAAAAATTTTGAATTTATTTTAATTTAGTTCCCTCTACCATTTTAAAATTAATTCGCCAGCAACCTAACAGCCTGGTAACCTGAGAATAGTATGCCTCGATGGAAGGACGTCTACTATCATTCATAAGACCAGACATACCAATTCCATTTAATTTTACTATCTAGGCAATTGATCCTGCCAAGTAAAATTAAATAGCTGACATAGCTTTGATCTAGTAAACAATAGTAGTAACTCAGATGGAGAATATACTATTATATACATCTAAATGTTAATCATCACCTAATTCCAAATTAATTGCTTCGCAATGAACCCTTTAGATGAAGAAGTAATTCACACTAACAATTATCCAGAATTATCCCTAAGGAAGGTTTGTATTGGCGATACCATAATTACTCTGTCCGTTGGGAAGGAAGGTCTTACTGCCGACACGCAGGGTTTAATTGCATCGCCTACAAACTGGTAATAGTGACCATGGAATTTATCTGTGAATAAATTTACTCTCCCACTTAGATTTTTAAATATTTTTGAGGATTATAAAAATATGTTTAATTAAAATAAATTTATTAATTTTGAAAATCACACGATCTAAAAGAATCAAACATCTTTTCGTGTACACAATTTCAAAGATTCTGATTTATCAAACCATCTTTTCGTATTTAATTTAATTTTCCATTACAAAATATTTTAATTAAAATTATATATTTGAATTAATTAAATTAACAAGATAAAAAAAAATAGATATGCAATCACTCACGCAGTTCACATATAAATAAACACGATATGCATATATTCCGATTTTATAATCCAAGTGAAACACTAAGGTGTTTCAGTCTCCCTAAGAGAAAATTAGCTATTTCAATCTTTGTTCGTCTCTGATTCAGTGTCTTGATTGCATCAGGCTTCCTTAATACTATCTGATATATACCGATATATCATATCAGTTTTGTATACATCAAAAAATCAACACAAAGCTCCTCTGGGAGAGAGAAATCGTCAGACCACCACTAGCCACCGCCGGCGCTACCTTGCTGCCGCCTCATCCGAGCTCCATTTTTTATGAGTTTTATATTGTTGGAAAGCTCTCATAATATGAGATTTTTCTGTCAAAAAATATTTTAAAAAAGTTCTCAAAAAATGGCCAAAAAAATGGCCCGAACCTCAAAAAACGCTGTTGCCTGCCACAGCACTACGCTGCCAACTTCCTGGGATTTTTTCGACCTCTTCCCGAACTTGATTTTTGACGTACTTGATATCAAAATAAATCTCTCAAAAAGTACTATTTTTATATGAAACAAACTACTCACAAATAGCTTGAAAAACTGCTAGAAACACTTCACAAAGGTGCTGCCGCCACACCCAACGCCGCCGCCCCCAACGTCGCCGCCTTTAACCGCCAACTTTCCAAAGTTGTTTTGATCTCATTTGAACTCCGTTTTGACGTACTTTATATCAAAAGAAAGCTCTCGAAAAGTACTATTTTCTATGAAAAAATTGCTTTAAAAAAGCCCAAAAATGGCCGAAAACGCTGCCCAAAACTGCTACCGACGCACCCAGTGTCGCCGCCTTTAACCGCCAACTTTTCGAGGGCGTTTCGACCTCATCCGAACTTCGTTTTCGATGTATTTTATATCGTTAGAAAGTTCTTGAAACATATAATCTCTCTATCAAGAAATTTGCTCAAAAATAGCCCAGAAAATTGTCAAAAAACTGCTTTGATGTTGCTACTGTAGTGCAATCGCCGCAAAAAAAATGCTGCTATTTATTTCTTTTTTAATGCACTATTTTGCCCAATTTTTTTGGATTTTTGATAGTATTTTGATGTATGTTTTACTACTATTTTATATTTAAAAAACTTTTCAAAAAATAATCCTAAAAATGGCCCAAAAAATCACAAAACTATCGCCAAACCGCTGGAATCGGGCTGTTTTGGTAATTTTTCCTTACAGTTTTTGACTTATTTTTTATGCTATTTTTTATACATAAGTACTGTAAGAAAAACTCATCGAAAAAAATTGTTTTAAACCTTTAAAACCTTACCGCGATTTGTGGCCCATTAAAATTCGAACCATCGCTGGTGCTGCCTCCGTTCTTCGTGTTCTTAGACATGTTCAGCATGTTCTTAAGTAATCTAAACAGATATTTAAAAATATAATACTATCTATTACATCAATTCTATGTCCTGAATGCTCACATTTAATCTATCACGGTCAACTCTCGTGATTAAAAAATTAATCATCATTCACACCATTCAATCAAATATAAAAAATAAATGACGATCATAAAATCGGGATTAAAACGCTTGCAAAACAAAGTTAGCAACGGTTCTAAAACTACCTGGCCCTAATAACCAAAAACAAAAAATAAAACGGCTCTAATACCAATTGTTGGAGACAAGACTACCAAGATCTTTGTTTTTGCAAACAATTCACAGAAAAAAATTAACTGGATGGATAAACGCATAAACGGGCTTCAGACAAAACTTTTGATGATGAATGATCAAAATAAAACCCGTGCATCCGAAGTTAATTTAGAAGAATACATTTTTACCAGTCGAATCTTCAACTTTGATTTGAATCTGAGTTAAAGATTTTGTCAAATCTTCTACTGTATTCTCTTATACAATTTTCGAATATAGTGTGGGCTATAATACTCCGAGAACTCGTATCGATAGAATCAGGACAGCTTCAGTCTTAGAAGACAAGTTATAAAACTGGTTCAGCCTACCAGCATATTTATAGAGCTACCGTAGGGACCTGAGAGTAATTATGAGTAAGACTTCCAGTAAAACACAGACACGCATCAGTTCTTTCTGCAATTAAGCAGACATCATAGCGGTATCTGCAATTATGAAAAACTAGCATCGATTTCTATAATTTTCATAAAACTCTGAATTACAGTTCACACCACTAAAAAATTATAATTGCTCTCTGACCCATAATCTCAAGACCATTTTGCATTGAGCTCCTGTTATTAAATACTTACCATTTCTCCATATGTTAAGATTTCTGATACCTGCCAATTTAATTTAATTACTGACAATTTAATTTAATTGGCATCTTAATATTTCTTAAGCCCTTGTGCTTAACTTATTTGACTGCCGAATAATTAAATCCACCTGCAGGGTTTAGTCCGGTCAAAACTTATAAGCTTCCTTAAGGGGGTATCGTCAATCTCGATCTTTCGGGACTGAAATTCCTTCAATAATTAATATTCGTCATATAAATAATACCGCTATCCAATTTACCGAGAATATTGACCTATATAAAACCGCACCATCTAATGAATCAAAATAACGAATATTAAATATACGCAAATCAATAATTATTTCAAGATTATGAGGATAAGCACTATTCATAATGACCTTAGGGTGTGAATTAATTTATATAGTTAGTATAAAATTAATTACCCCAAATGTCTCGTTCAATACACACAAAGTGTACTAGCATAGAGAGTCGGAACAATAGACGACGCGATTATCTATTTCTATAACCAAGACGGGTTTACTAAAATTATGTGCTACAATCGTACCAATGATATGTCCATTTCTATCTAAACTGTGAGCATAAAATTTATATTCTGCAAGAACTTAAAATTTGATATTATGTGTGTAAACCGTACTCTATACACTAGATTAAATATTATACAGATTATTGGGCATTCATGTATAACATTAAAGAAATGATATACATACATTACTCATAAAAAATTTTATAAAATAGAAAATTAATTTTAATAAAAAATAAAATTAAATACTAAAAATATAGTTTTCAGTATACTAGCCCTAACACCTAGTTGTTCACGGATTAAGGTACAATATGAGATTTCGAGGATAAAATTTATTTTTAGGGGACAAATTGTAAGGATTCGGCTCAAATCCTAGTATTAGTAACGGTTAGCCGGTAAGATCTTAGGTCACTAGAAGATTCAAAACCCTAACTCAACTCAAAACCCTAATTCGATCCAAAAATTCTAAAAGGACCTAATACTCAAGAGGCAAACCTCTAATACTCAGAGAAGACTCTCAATATTCTAAATTAAGTAAATAACATGAATTATTAGATTAAAAATAAAAATTTCTCATAATTAGGATAAAATGACCATTTTGCCCATAGCACACGAAAAAATCTTAAAACTCTAAATTTTGACACGTGGACACCCTAAATCAAAGGTTTAAATATAATTAAGTAGCAAAAGACAAAATAACAACAAAAATGACAAACATTCCCCTAAGTGGCCAACCGCATTGGAGTTTGTGCCCAAAAAGTAATTTTTTGCCTTATTAAACTCAAAAATGAGAAAAATTGTACAAATCAAGTATTATTTTGACCCAAGATTATTTAAACAAATAAATACATAATAATATAATAATATAGGCCAACAAAAGTAGACAAATCATTAATGAAGTTCTCATAATAAAATAAGTTAAAAAGCTACATCTGTCAAACTAGCTTAATTTAACTTAAAAGCCTACACCTATTTAATCAATTGCTATAAAAATTATAATAATTCATGAGAATAGTAAATTAATCATAAACTTACTAAAATAACATACTTTACTAGGTAGAGACACCAAACACCAAATTAATTTTTAAAATATTTTCTTGCACAATATGGTACCAATACCTAGTTTAAACCCCAAATCAATGTAAAATCTAAAATTATTCTTTCCCAAACTAACCTAGCCGAAACCCTTGCTGCAAGAATCTAAAAATGTAAGTCTCAAAAGGTTCCCACCTTGCCATGCAACCAATCATGAATTAAAATTAAAAAAGAAGACTTGCATCTTAATTATTAAACCCACCACCCATGTTGCCTATATATACAAGGCCAAACACCCCATGACTGAACCGTGAAGGAGTCTCCCAAGTTCTGAAAAGTTTAGTTGCTGAGTGTGAGAGTTTGAGAGAAGAAAGAAGGAGGAGGAGGGTCCAAGAAAGTAGGGTCTTAGGAAACCAAGGTCAAATAAAGCCAAGTCCTCTAAGCCATTCTTCATTCTTAGGTCCTTAAATAAGTACGTAAACCTCTAAAACTCTCTTTTAATCTTACACAAAAAACTCCCTCAACTCATCTCTTAAAACACATCCAAGATCAAGAATCGAAAAATGGATCAAAAAGGCATTGTAGTGAGAAAACTAGGGACTATTCATGATTTTTATGATAGAAGATGTGTTTTTATGTTTGTATTCATGATATGTGTAACTTCTATAAGTTCTGAAACAATGATATTTAAGTCTACGACACATGCATGCAAAGAATAAGAATCATATGTTGACTTAACTTGATCTAGGAGGCTAGAACTCTTGAAGGCCTAATTTTTTAGCATTTTTAACTCTCTGCCCCAAATGTTGAAATATCATAACTAAATATTGATGTTCTCTTTCATAAAAAATTAGATTGAGCGGATTTGAATGAGTAAAACTTGAGATATAATATTTTTCCAAAGTGTGCCATTTTTAGACTAGTCAGTATTCTAGACCTCAAAACCCTAGTTTAACACGAGATCGGAGCTTAGGTCAAAACATGAAAATTCTAGATAATAAGTATAGCTTACTGTCAACCAAAATGGAGCCCAAACTACTGAGATTTGATAGGTCAAAATACCTCTGAAAGTCACTATTGTTGGCATGTGAGTAACAAAACCTTCTATCACATGTTTTTGGGCAACCAAAAATTCAATTTTTTACTGATCTATTCCAAAAGAGATTTTCATGAAATTTGTAGGTAACATATTGAACTATTTACTTTCCTAAAATCAGACCTAGATACCCCTGGATGATCCCTCAAACTATTTTTAAACCTTTTGTTATAAACAGATTCTGTTGTGTATTTTATAGCTGACTGAACCTATTTTACAAAATAGCTTATAGCTCTAATTTATGTCAAATAACTACCCTTAACACTATTCATGAGACTTGTAGGTGGCATATTAAACTAGAACGTATCCACAAATTAGACCTATAGGACCTGATTGGATAACCAAAAACTGATATCAACGGAGGTACTTTTTTTGTACTTTTCTCTATAAATTGTTGAACCACTTTCACTTATATGAAATTATTTTCCTATTTGCCTTAGGATTTGACCTTAGTATTAAACATAAAAGTTGTATGTAATATTGTTATCTAAATGGTGTCCAAACACCATAACTTAATTCCAAGTCTAGATACCCCAAATCCTTGTTGTTGCTGTCCTTTTTTAAAATTAATACTTGAAAGTTGATTTTTAAAATTGTTAAGTGTGTGGTTGAGTACCTCTTGTTGTAAGACTTGAAGTTTGTGTCTTAATTGATTTGAAGTGGATGATTAATCTTTTAGAATGAATACAAGATGATTATAATTCATGCTATCAAATTTGAACCATGTCTTGAGAGTAGTAACTTGTACTTCATATACTTGTACTTAGTGCTTTAGTGAGTTGCACCTTATACTATACCATGCTTAGTTTAAAGTCATGCTATTAATAGTTGTACTTTAGGTGCAAATTGTACCCATGGGAATTATCACACTTGCATATTAGCATATCGGAGTCCATTCTGTATAAATCGTTGTGGGTTGGGATAGGTTGGAGTTGTTCTATTTCTTGGTTATGAGTCTAAGGCATCCCTAGTTGCCGATTTTATAAATGTTTTTGGATATATTCCCTGTGTACATCTTGGGTGCGTTCCTGATGTATGAAAATTATTTTTCATGGAACTTGTTGGGTACCATGGGTTCACCGCTAGCATTTTGTCTTTAGTAACTTGGACTTTAGGTTGACACCACGAGAGCATCCTAAATCTTTTGGTAGGATTATTTGTTTTGCGCATGGTTATTATTTTCTTGGCCGGAGGATAAGGATGTCAATGACTCGCCCCCACGTCGTTGCCATTTTACAGTAAAACAACTGTGGTATGAAGCCCGGCAATGGATTTACTATTCGTAATGAGGCCCAATGATAGGTTTGGTGATCAATTGTCCATTAAGTCTACTCTGAAAATTCCCAGCATGGAATCCATGTTATGATTTTGGGTGTTTGTTGGATTGGGCATTTTTATTACATTCCTGGCATCATATACTTGCATGTTTATTCATATATCTGCTTGTCATACTATAATTGTCAAATTTGTTAGGCTCCTTGACTTTAAAAAATGTACTAAGTGTTAAATAATATGCGTTGTGGAATATTTTGTACCGTGAGATTAGTTAGAAGGTTTAGAGTGAGTTTCAGGAGCAAAGGGACCCCGATAATACTTGTTGAAGATTCAAATCTTTTCTTTTTTGTTCTTTTTGTTCCGTTTCCCAGCACCTATTGTAATTTTTGTAAATCTATTGTGAAACTATAAACGCTTATACTTTTGATCTGCTCAGAACTCTTAATGCCGTAATATTTGTGATATGTAAATATGAATGAATGGCTAGAATATTCCTTTTATTTATACTTATATTTGTCTCGACGTGCCTGGAAGATGGACATCACAAAAACTCATCCAAATAACTCACAATAGTTGGTCTCATGCACTACCTATTATAAATTTATCATTATCAATCATTATCATAATTAAATTTTAATTCATTCACATAGTTAAACACTTTCTCATTTTTCACCGAAAATCTCATAACAAGGTTTTAATTAATTATCCAAATAAAAAGGGACCAAGTCCCTACAAATTCAAGTCGAAGGTCTTCAAATGTTACAGAGAAGGGTAAGCTTGAGCTTAGTCTTTCATGGAGTCTAGGAGGAAAAGAAAAGAGAGAAGAAAAGAAAACCAAAATGGGAGAGAGAGAGAGAGAGAGGCAATGAGGGGGGAGGAAGCTTCTCCCACAAGCTTTGGCACAACCGTCAATGCTACTCACCCAACATGTGCTCAAAAATACTCCTAAGCACTCCTAAGCCTCTACGATGTATTTAATCCATGTAATCACACCCAAACCATACCAAAATTAATATTATTAATTTAAAATTTTATATTTTTGAAATTCACCTAAATTTAAAATTATTCATGAATTAAAATTTTTGGGCCTCCGCGTACATTTACGGGTCCAACAAAACTTGTTAAAACACAATCGGGCCCACTGGCCACACATATATAACAAGTACACATGCTCAACACAGTACCACGTTGATAATTTATCACATAAGTATATAATCATACAAATCAAAACGGGACTGGGTCTCACATTATATAAATCACTGGATGGAAAGAAAAACAATACGAAGACGTCAATATAGACTAAAAGAACTTGTAAAACAAATGGCACCTCAATGCGACATTCGGTTTGAGAATTAGAAGTAAATTTGCGAAACTTGAAACTTTAAAATCCATTAAATGCCGTAGGGGTTCAAAATTTTAAATAAACCACAGGATGGATAGAAAACAAATACGAACACCTCAATCTAGACTAAAAGAACTTGGGAAAATAAATGGCATGTCAATGCGACATCCGATTCGAGAATTAGAAGAAAATCTGCAAAACTTGAAATTTTAAAAACTGTTAAATTATCATAGGGGTCAAAACTTTAAATAAACCACCCGATGGATAGTAAACCACTCCGATCACGTTTATCTAGACTAAAAAACTTGTGAAAACAAACAACACATCAGTGCAACATGTATTCGATTTGAGAATGACAAGAAAAATTAAAATTAGTAAGTTTATTAAAAATATTAATATTATGTTTGGTGGATAAGTATTTAACAATATTTTTTTATAACAGATACTTAGTTGAGGATGACATCGTTTTTTTGAAGTAACCAAACTACTTTGTGTGAGTATTACATGAGATTTTTGTTCAATTATATCAAAACTTGTGATACTTAGTGGAGGATGACATTATTTTTTGAGGTGATGAAATATTTTGCTGAGCTATAAGGACCCGGTCCCTTTTTACTTTGAGGGTTGTTTGGCTTTGTTTTGAGGTGTTTGGCTTAAATTTCAGACCATATACTTACCTTTTGCTCGAAAGCATGTTCAGTGTTAACCGCTCAAGTAGCCAAGGGTTCACTCGAGCGAACCATCGGTAGAGGGGGTTTTAAATTTCGGGGCAAAGGCTTCTTTTCTCATTTTCCTCTCCTCTTTTCTCTCTCTAAAACCCGAGATTGAAGCCCTAGCATCAGATTTTGGACCTCCATGAGCTTCTCTTGCTCCATTGTTCGCTCCATCTTATTCCTCCCTTGGTTAGACACCTGTTGGAGGTTAGAGATATGCATTGAAAGTTTCCATTCTATCGTTTGATTGGTGATTTCATTGGTTAGAGCTTACTAGAGGCTTGTTTCTTTCAGATTTGCCATTCAAAAGGTAGGATCTATAACTATTGTTGATCATTACAAGTATATGAGTTTTATTTTCATTAGATTTACTTTAAACCATGAAAAGTTTATGTTTTAGAACCCTAGGTTAGGACTTGATGTTAAACCATGTTGAATAATGAGTTTATGGATGATTTATGTGAAATCAATCAAATCAATATCATTGGAGAACCTTTGATTTGTGAAATTGAAAGTTAGGATTTAGTTTGGGGTTGAACCTTTAAAAATTGGGGAGTTTTGGGTTAATAGACTGAATGATGAAATTGGTTAAAGATTTGATGAAATTGGGGAAGTGGGAACCTAATTACATGCATAAATTCCATGAATTCAATGATATGTGAAAATAATGTATTGATGGGTTGGGGTATTGAATAAACCATGTAAATTTGATGAGTTTTGAAACCACAAGGTGTTGATTGGGAGTTTTAATCTAATTTAACCCGAATACGTGAATTATGAGAATATGAAAAATGGTGTGCAATGGGTACTCTACCCTTTGAATGGTGTTCCCGAAGTGGTGTGCAACAGGTGCCCTATCCTTCGGATGGTGTTCCCGAAGTGATGTGCAACATGTGCCCTTTCATTCGGATGGTGTTCCCGAAGTGATGTGTTCTCAAAATGGTATATAACGGGTGCCCTTTCCTTCTGATGGTGTTTTCGAAGAGGTATATAATTGTTGTGATGTTAGAAGTAAATGAGAAATGTGAATACCTTAGAACGGTTGAAAATGATAAAGAAAGACTAAAACTATGGTTTTGTGCTGAAAGTGGAGTTGATTTTGTAGGTGAAAAACGGGTTATGTAAATGGAATTTTGTTAAAAATGGAAATTCCATGTATTTACGACTTATGTGCCTGTGAGATCGTCGGGTTCTGATTTTAGGTTAATCGCTTGGTTTTTCGTTTGAAATCTTATGGTTTAAAATGTTACTTTACAAGTTTTTGAGAGGTCAGACGTTATTTCAATGGTAAATGTATGTTTAAACTTCAAGTTTTGGTTTAAGAAAACTACGTTCAATGTATGAGAAACTTTAGTCTACTTCCAACATTTGGAAAAAAATTCAAGTTTTTGGTTGGTTGCTCTCAGGTACCTCACCACTCGATCGGTGTTGGGTCCGTTGGAACGCACTCTGCCAACACCACTCGAGCAGACTCTACTGGGTGGATTTTCTTAAAAAAATTTGTTTTGAAATGGGTTTGTTTGGTTTTTGTTAATCTTTTGACACATGTTTTTTTCAAATTCTTTAATTTGGGTTTCTTTTCTATTCATATTGTGGGGTTTTATGGTTACATTTTTTGGTGAGTGACAGATTAGTATAAGAGCTGTAGGTTCGAATACCTAGGAACTGTGGGAATGATTGACCCTTTCGTGAGAGTTTGCAGTGATGTGTGGCATTCATCTATTGGTGTGATTGCATGAAATATTTATGGATTGACTTGATGTTTGCATGGTATGTGGTACTAGGGTATGGAGGTTGGATCTTCGGGATGATGTGTCTTGTCCTTAAGCGTCCGATCGACTATCTCGGGGTTCAAGTTAGAAAGGTATTTGGCCGACCTCCATTCTAATAAGAAATCCAAACAAGTTATCCAGATTTGTGTGTCATTCCTAAGGGTTTCCCTCGGTATGTGAATATGTGTTGGTGTGATGTTGCCCGATAGTGATTAATATTTTACATGGCTTTAGAATGTTAAGTTGAATCTTACTTGGATGAGTTTTGTGATGCCCTTTATATAGAAGTTATGCCTATAGAGCTAGGGCAATGCTGTAGTCGAGGTTGTGGAATAGGTTATGAAAGTGCGAGCTGATTTTCGTTGCTTATTGTGGGGGTAAACTCATGACTTGAGTGTTGATCGCTTTAATGCATAGTAGAACTTGCTCATAAGTTGTGGTTACTACATGAGTTTGTTTGGAAAGTATACTAAAAAGTCATGTTTTTTATGTATTTTATTCTGGTTCCCTAGCATATTAATAAGAAACAATTTGAGATGGGTTTTGCATTTATGATTTCATATTTATTTTTGTGAAGTATGAATGCATAGTCAGTATATTCTGTCCAGTATTTGACTCGGTGCATGCTACACGGAAGATCGGATCAAAGGTTCTGAAGATCGGATCAAAGGTTCTGACAGATTATATAAGTAGGCTCACAATCGCAATGGGCCCGGACATTCTATTGGTACGATTGTAGTACATCGTTATAGTAGCTGGTCTTGGCTAGATCGAATGGATCAAATTCAGGTTTTAGGAATTCGATGTTCGAACTAGATGTGTTAGTATACTTAGAGTGTATTGAGCAGGATCAACGGGATGATCGATTCTATACTGACTATATGAATTGATCCACATCCCGTATT
>JAOTRH010169928.1:0-12454 GCA_034768845.1 Heliamphora exappendiculata | reverse complement strand
CAACCTTTCTGAAATCAAAAGGAGTAACACTTTTGTGTCGACACAATCTGGTTTGTGTCGACTCGAAAAGAGTCCCTGTTGTTTCTGTGCTGTTTTTGTGTTGACACAAAACGCATTTGTGTTGACACTAACATTTCAGTACATGAGGATCAACTTGAAACATAGTTAGGGTGTTAAGACAATTGATCAAATTCAAGTTAACATACTTGATAAGATTCAAGTGAACATTGCCTAAAGTGATTTGAATTGTATTTCAATCAACACAGAAGAATAATCTTTTTTAAAAAATTCTTTAAGTGTTTGAATCAAGTCATACCTTTTTGGCTAAGGTGTCAACCTTGATTGTTCAACTCGGGTTAACACTTTCATTTAGAAATAAGAATTATTATTCAATTAAAGACAATTATTTATAAAAAATAAATTATAAAAAATTGTCAAAATCAATTAAAGAAGCCATTGGGCTAACATATGCCATACTAACCATGTCTTTTACCGCATTTCAAAATGCTTGATGTTTCTTTCTTGAATGTGAAAATGTGTCGACACAACTTAAAAAAGTGTCGACACAAATGTGTGAAGTGCCGACACAAAACTGCATAGAAGTAGCACTGCGAGAAAATGTGTCGATCTCATTTTATTCAGTGTCGACATTAATTATTTTTTTGACTCTCCATAAATTTGTGTCGACACAAATCTTAATCGTGTCGACCCAAATGGCCGAATGTGTCGACTCCATCTGAAAAATGTGTCGACACCAGTTCCAATCTTCTATACCCACACGCAATACGAATCGTGTCGACACCAAATACAATTTGTGTCGACACAAATCGTTATGCCTATAAAAGAGGCATTGGTCCCCAAAACGTCATTTCGTTTTTCGCTCTCTCCCCTTATAAACGGTTCGTCTCCCACTTTTTCTCCTTCAAACCTTGAGTCGACCCCTCATCTCCGTCTCAAATCCAAACCCAAATCCATCAAAATGCCACCAAAGACGATGGGTAAAGGATCAAAGCGAACTAAAGAGGGCTCGCCTTCAAGCCCTAGGATGTCGAAACGGAAGGAGACGACCAAGGCGACGACGACTATGAAGGTAACACCGACAACCTCCGTTCCAGAGAATGTTGCCTCCTCTGAGGTAATCTCCTTCCAATCCTCTAAATCTCGTCAACTTTAATTTTCTTCGTTTGCAAAACAAAAAATCTGCCCCGATCGTTCTATAGATTTTGAATTCTTTGACTCCATTGAAATGAGGTTTAAAGACCTCTTCTCAGGCCTTGGGTGGAAAAATCTTTTACAAATCAAAAAACAGCACTATCCCACCTTAGTCAAATCCTTCTTTGCTCACATGCACATCTCACTGATTCCAACCACAACCATCACCACTTGGGTGAATGGTAAAGATATTGTTCTTTCCCCCTCCTTACTGAATCTTGGACATTCCCCCTGGTGATATTCGTGTTTATCATAGCCAGAAACCTATTGAGGTTGAAAGTTTTTCTTTTGTTGAATCCGTAAAAAATATTTTTGAAAATGATGAAATTAACCCAACCAAGCCCTTAAAGGCCAACAATCTTAAGCCAGAAATGCGCATCCTTCATCATATGGTAAACCATATTTTTCTCCCTCAGATGAAAAAATTTGGTGATGTTCCATACATGCACATTTTCATAATGTGGTGTATTCTTGAATCACAAAAGCTAGACCTAAGCTTTTTGTTTATTTCTCACATGTTTCACTCCCATTGTAAGAAAAACTCTTCTCTCCCTTACGGGATGTATCTCACCAAAGTGTTTCGATATTTTAAGATCAATCTTTCTAAGGAAAAGGCCATTGTCTTTTCTAAGCATGATCTATATGGCAAATCCTCCCTAAAGCATATACAAATTGCATGTGTGGATGGTGTGCGGACTATCACTCGAAGAGGTACCCCGCATCTACCAGATCTCCTCCTCTACAGGCTCCTAGAAACATTTTCTCCATCCCCATAGACCTTGATTCTCCTTCTTTCCAACCTATTTTTCATGAATCTTTTGATACTCCTGGTCCTTCTCACTCTGCTCTTCCTCACACCTCATCTATCCATGTTCCCGCTGTTGCTGCATCATCATCATCATCTATTCCAATCCAAGTGGACCTCTCTGAAGTTCTTTCCTCAATCAACTCCTTGTCTTCCAAAGTCACTCTCTTTCAAGCCAAAGTATACCAAGATTTCTTTGACCTACATCATACAATTTTTGCTATGTCTGAGAAAGTAAAACACCTTGACAAAACAAATCGAAACCTCAGACGCGATGTAGAAAATGTCACTGATGCAGGAAGGGCCCTCTGCAAAATGATGGATAAAAACATTGCATTTATTGTCACTTGTAACAAGGCCATTCTCCATCAAGTGCGCAAGGAGTATGACCAAGGCATAGTAACTTCGGTGCATGCCAACTCCCAGAAAATGGAAGATCATCTCAAGTGGATTCAAGAAGCTTAGGCCAAATAGTTCAAACCCAAAGAGTCTAAAGAGGAAAAAGCAGCAAGACTAAAAAGGGAAGCCGACCTAGCTTTAGCAGCTCAATGGGAAGCCCTGGCAGCGGGTGAAGCCAAGGATGAACGATCACGCGCCGCCAAAGAACAAGCCTCCGTAAGCAAAGAGAAAGCCAAAGCCAAGAAGAATTTCAAGAAATTCATGCAAGATCAATAGCTTTTTTTTTTAAAGATTCCAAAAGGGTAAAAGTACAGTAGAAAAGATAAGGGGAGTGAAAGAAGAAAAGAAGTAAAAGGGAGTTTTAAATATTTTTTTAAAGTTTTTTAAATGAAGGAGAAGTTGTAATTTTTTTAACATACATTTCCTTGGTTAACTTGGATGATTGATTTGAATGCTGTGGATGTTTGAACAATTTTTTTTAACTTGGATGAATGGTAATATAGTTATTAGGTCTTCATATCCTCTTTATTATATCTAATTCATTTGCCTGTGAGTGCTTGTTGAATGGATTGCATGTGATTAAGTAAATCACTTTACACATATTCACTATTTTGCACAAATTAGAATAAATTCAAAATGCTTCTTGATCTCTTGTACAAATTATGTTAAAAATTGTATGTTTTTACTCTGATGTATGCTTAGCTATTATAATTGCTTTTAATGTATAAGGCATATAGATAAGGGGAGAACCCTAGTTAAAAAATATTTTAATTTATTTTTTAAAAAATGTAAATATGGTTGTAATCATCAAAAAATGGGAGATTGTTAGCCCAATGGCTTTTTATTTTGATTTTGATAATTTTCATAATTTATTTTTTAAGAATAAATAAATTTAAATAAATAATATTTTATATTTTCAAAATAAAAGTGTTAACACATTTTGAACAATTAAAATTGACACCTTAACATAAAAGCAATGACTTCTATCTCAAAAAAGTTCAAACACTTAAGCATTTTTGAATAAGAATATTTCACGTTGATCTTAATTGAAAATTAAGTCAAACACTTTTAAGACAAAGTATACTTGAAGCTTATCAAGTGTGTCAACACTCATTGATAAAATAGTTTGACACCCTAATTATTTTACAAGTTGATTTTCATGTATCAAAATTTTAGTATCGACACAAACAAGTTTTGTGTCAACACAAAAGAGCCGAAGCTCTCACGACTCAATTTGAGTCGATACAAATCAATTTTGTGTCGACACAAAAGTGATCCTCACTTTTGGTATTCTGAAGTTTGGGTCGACACAAATAGAAGTTGTGTCGACACAAAATAACCGAGACCTTCTGCAGATTTTTGGTGTCGACCCCAAGTCCAAATGTGTCAGCACAAAGGTCCCGAGTGTGCCTGCAGAATGTTGGTGTCGACCCAAGAGACCAAATGCGTCAACACAAAAGAACCAAGCTTCCTGCAGAAATTCGTGTCGACACCAAAGGCAAGTTGAATCGACACAAAATTATTCCTCCGGATGCTGAAGTTTTCAAACGAGTCGACACCAGAATGTTGGAAGGTAGAATGCTGAAATTGTGTCGACCCCTCAAAAAATTTGTGTCGACCCAACCACTTGAAGAACCCTGCTCTAGACATTTTGTGTCAACACCAAAAGTATTTGTATTGATACCTGTGACAGAAATTCAAATCGCGACAGATCTCAAAGGCTGGATTTTTGGCATTTATTGCTCCCACCTACCTCCAACGGTCATGATACCCCAAGAACTTATATAAGGAGTTACTTCTCAGCATTTAAAAAGGTTGGAGACTTGTATTTACTGTTCTATTACTCAAATCAATCTCATAATCATCAAGCTCACATTTGTTGCTGTAACTCTAGTTCTTGTTCCTCATTTTTTCTTTACCTTTTCATTTATTGTAAATCTTTTCTATAAAGAGAGTGAGAGTTCATCATTAATACTCTTCATTTATTATAATCAATGGTGAGTCACCATTTATCCTTTGACTGAGTGAGTGAAACTCATCAAAAAAAGGTTCAAGAGATATTAGAAGAAAACATGGGCTTATTTTCATAGGATCTTCTTGATACTAAAATAAGCTTGTGAATGTGCCTGTAAATATTCATATCATTCAAACGAAGTCTTGAAGATTGTAAAAACTTGAAATACGCCCGTGAAGTATTCTTAATAATGAAAATACTCAATGGAGATCTTGAGGAGTGGACGTAGACTAGGATAAAACCGAACCACTATAAATCTTTGGTGTCTGGTTCTATCTCTCTATCCCTCATCTTTTAATACTTACTTTGATTTCATATTTGTTTATCTTGCCTTATTGCAATATTAAAAAAAATTTGAAATTTTTTTTAAATTGTCATTATTCTTTTAAAGACCTAATTCACCCCCATCTTGGGTTGCCTAGATCTAACACTAGGTAATAGAAAGATAAAATCTTATTATAATATTTCTTAAAAAAATTAAACAAAAATTTTATTATATCATTGTTCTTGCAACGAAAAATAAAAAATAACTAAAAACAAAAAAAAATGCTGATAGTAAAGACTCTGGTGGTTAGGTTCATATGAACTAGGACTCTATCTGTTCTTCTATATTCACTTCTACAATGTCATCCTGCACTTCATAACCTGGTGTTTGAATCACCAGGGTAACATAAAACGAAGTCATAAGTTCGAAGAACTCAATAGACTCATCATAAGTAAAGCATGCATCGATAACTAATCACATCCACATGTAGTAATAAATAAATACCAGATATATCAAAATGCATCATGATTTAATTAATTCTTAATAACTCAAACTAGGATTATCCTGGAACACAACCCGAACACACCCTCATCATCATCCTCAACATAAAATTTGATACACAAGAAGTTTTTATGGTTCCAGCCAGATGATATCCTAGAACAATAACAAGACGCAGCCTACGGTATGTTTCTGTCAGATAATCATCTTAGAATTATAACCGACAACGCATTTGTGTCTGTCTGATAACTTATCAAAAACATAAACTCCGCTGGATATTATTAAAGTTCGAACACCGGGCCAGCCTACAGCGAGTGTACCTTGATAATATCCATCACCACAACAAATCACGACATATAACTAACTCCTCGTAATTAACCATGTTATAATTATTAGCATGCAAAATTTATTTGTACAACCCTTCCGATGAACACATTCTCAATAGTTAAAATCATGCTAAAATAGATAATCAACCTGCGATACGAATCACACTTTAACAAAAAACGATAACTTAACATGCGATCATCAATAACAACATGAGATATCAAAATATGCATGAATCGATAAACAAATAATCATATAATCAAACAAAATGTGTCAAGTGTAAGTTTGAATCCAAGTTTCGTATCTACATAACCTTTTTTTTCTAACAACATAATCTTTCTAGAAAAAAAATTTTAAAATGCAAAACTTGATTGTTGGTTTAATTTTGTTTAAACGATTTAAAACATTTTTAAAAAAAATAATAATTTAACTTTTTCTACAAAAACACGATTAAAGTTTGACTAATTGATTAATTATTTTTTTAATGAAATGAACTCTCTTAATTTCAAAATATTTATCATAAATATTAAAAAAAATCTAGCAACTATATGATCATAGGATTCATCGAAGTAATTAAATATTTAAACGACGCAAAACTAGTGATTCAGTTTTTTTTTTTTTATTTTCGATTAATTATTTATATTAAAAATAATCCCTTAATATCATAATATTCATCATACATATTAACATACAGTAACTAATTAAAACTAAAAATCAAAAGAAGTAAATAAATACCGATGCGTAACGAAACTAGTGATTTCGGTTACATTTTTCGATTTTCTACGACAGCACGATGATAATGGCTTCGGTTTGAGATGAATGGTTTAGACTCTTTCTTATTCCTACAAATCCATAGGCTTAATCTTCTCTCCCTTTAAAAAAAAAACGAAGAACGGTTGGAGAACGAGAAAAAAAATGGAACACCAGAATAATCGAATATTATTTGTAACAATCAACAAAATAAACGCATGTTTAGATCTTACCGGTTGAAAAATTAAACCGTTCATTATCAAAAATACAATGCCAGGAGTATGCTTCTAAATAAATCACGACGATTCAACTTCGTATAGCCCTTGATCCGTGCAAAAATGCAGGCTGATTTTTTTTCCTGAATACCTTCTAGCGACGCACTGTTATGATAATTTTTTTAACCTAAGCTACTATGCGGTGCTGTTATTGTGATTACCCCTCAATCTCTAATGGAACATGTATGTGTGTGTATATATATATATATATATATATATATAATTATTTTATTTATTTCTTAATTGCTTTGCTTTTCAAAAAAAATTATAGCATTTTAAATGTTATTTCTTTTCTAAAGAGATTATTGCCTTCTAAAAAAAAGTTATTATACTATTAAATTATTTATTATTATAATTATTTTTAAACTTAAACTTCACGTAAGCATAAAACTTATTATACTCTAATTATTTAAACTTAAATTTTTAATTTAACTTAAAATCAAACTTATTTAGGTTTATTATTATAATAAACTATCACCCATTAGCCATGAATTATATACTCCACAACAAAGCAATTAATTTCTATTTATTATTATTTATAAAATATTATTAAAAAAATCTCGAAAGCTCGGGTTGTTACAATCTACCTCCCTTCAAAAAAAATTCGTCCTCAAAATTCACATGGCAAAAAGATGTGGGTAGGTCATTCGCATGGTATTCTCACGTTCCCATGTTGATTCTTCAACTCCTCGATGTTGCCATTGGACGCATACTAACGAAATCGTCTTGCCTCGCAGAACTTTTTCTCGACGGTTGAGGATTCTCACTGCCCTTTCCTCAAATGTCGTATCCTGGTCCAAACTAATCTCCTCCCAGTTCAAAACGTGGGTAAGGTCGGGCTCGTACTTTCGTAGCATTGGTACATTAAAGACATTGTGAACACTTGCTAATTGCGGGAGTAGGACTAAACGATAAGGCACGGCTCCAACTTTCTGTAGAATCTCGAACGGTCCAATAAAACGAGGAGACAACTTTTCTTTCTTCCCAAACGGAATAATTTCACGGCGCGGTTGAATCTTTAGAAAAACATGATCTCCAACTTCAAACTCTAACGGTTGGCGCCTTCGATAAGCATAACTGTTTTGCCGACTTTGTTCTATGAAAAGGCATTGACGAATCAGCTTAACCTTCTCTGTTGTTTCCATCACAAGATCGGGTCCTAGCAAACTTGTCTCTCCTGCCTCGGTCCAACAGATAGGTGACCGACAAGGTCGCCCGTGTAAGGCCTCGTACAGTGCCATACCAATACTAGCCTGATAACTATTGTTGTACATAAACTCCACCAACGGTAAGTGCTTCTCCTAACTTCCGCAAAAGTCCATAGCACAGGCTCTAAGCATATCTTCTAGTGTCTGAATAGTCTTTTCTGACTGTCCGTCGGATTATGGGTGAAAAGCTGTACTAAAACAGAGTTCTGTCCCTAAAGCTGTTTGTAGACCCTGTCAAAATTTGGATGTAAAGCACAAATCGCGGTAAGATACAATAGAAATAGGTATACTGTGTAGCCTTACGATTTCATGAATATACTTTTAATTCAATGCCTCAAGTGTATCTGTCATTCTGTTCGGAAGGAAATGCGCTGACTTTGTGAAGCGATCGACGATCACCCAAATTCCTGTATGCTCCTACGGAGATCTAGGCAGTCCTGATACGAAATCCATTGTTACATGCTCCCATTTCCACTGAGATATCTCTAAGGGTTGTAGAGTCCTTCCTGGTTCCTAATGCTCTGCCTTGACTTGCTGGCATGTCAAACAATGAGTCACGAAAATTGCCACATTCCTCTTCATACCACTCCACCAAAATTGTCGTTTCAAATCTTGGTACATCTTGGTCACGCATGGGTGTACTGCGAACATCGACTTATGAAATTTCTTTAATACTTGATCTCGAAGACCGTTAGTGTTAGGTACAAAGATATTTTCTTGATATGTTAAGCCTCAATCGGCACGAAGCTCCCATCCCTGAACTGACTCCTGATTAGACAGCTGATGTTTGATGAAAGCTACCTCCTGATCAATTCTTTACGCTTCTAAAACTTGCTGGACAAGACTCGGTGTTACCACTGTCACACTGAAACAGATACATTCACTTCCTTTTGACGATTGCAAATGATACTCACTAAGGGTCTCTAACAAATTCCACAGACAAGCCAATTCTACTATTATTTTCCTTCTTAAGGCATCAGTCACCACATTCTCCTTACCAGGATGATATGCAATATAGAAATTATTATCTCCCAGATACTCCATCCAACGTCGTTGTCTCATGTTGTGCTCTTTCTGTGAAAACAGATATTTGAGACTCTTGTGATCAGTGAAGAGTTCAAACTTTTCTCTGTATAGATAATGCCTCTACATCTTCTATGCAAAAACTACTGCTGCCAACTCCAGATCGTGAGTCAGATAATTCTGCTCATGCGGCTTAAGTTGTCGAGACCCATACGCTACAACCTTACAAATATGCATCAAAACACAGCCAAGACCTTCCTTAGATGTATCGCAAAACACTGTATAACCTATGTTTCTATTGAGTACTATCAGAATGGGTACACTGGTTAATCTCTCCTTCAACTCTTGAACAGCTTTTCCACAAACATCGCTCCATTCAAACTTGATCCCTTTCTGCGTCAACCTCGTCATCGATCGAGCCAATTAAGAGAAATCCTGAATAAATCTTCGATAATAGCCTGTCAGGCCCAGAAAACTATGAACTTTAAAAATTGACTTTGGTTTCTTCCAGTCCATCACAGCCTCTACCTTTGCTGGGTCTAATGATACTCCTTTTTCGGATATAACATGTCTCAAGAATTTTACTTCTCGCTGCCAAAACTCACATTTGCTGGCTTTGCCGTACAACGGTGCATCTTGTAAAACTTTGAGGGTAGTTCTCAGGTGTTTCTTATGATCTTCTTCGGTGCAAGAGTGTACTAAAATGTCATCGATGAATACTACCACGAATTGATCCAAGAATGGCTTGAACAACTTGTTCATCAATCTCATGAATACTACAGGTGCATTGGTCAGTCCGAATGGCATCACTATAAACTTGTAATGGCTATATCTGGTACGAAAAGCTATCTTCAAAATATCTTCTTCCTTAACTCTTAGCTGGTGATATCCGGATCGAAGGTCAATTCTTGAAAAGTACGACGCTCCTTGAAATTGGTCAAAAAGGTTATCGATTCTTGGACGGATATCTGTTCTTGATCGTCACTCGATTCAACTGTCGATAATCTATGCACAACCGCAAAGATCTATCCTTCTTCTTCACAAAGAGTGCAGGCGCACCCCAAGGGGAGGTACTCGGGCGAATAAACCCCTTCTCTCCTAACTCTTGCAACTGATTCTTTAATTCTCGTAACTCTGCTGGTGCCATTCTGTGCGGAGGGATTGAGATTGATGTAGTGCCAGGCTACAGCTCAATTGAGAACTCCACATTCCTCTTAGGGGGTAACCCCGGCAATTCATCAGGAAAAACGTCGACAAACTCCTCAACAATCTGTGGAAGGCCATTCTTTAGTGAGTCATCTCTAATTGTCAGGTTGGCGATAGGACTAGCGAACCCAATAGTTTTGTTTTCCTGTGTAATTAGAGACTCCTTTCTATCTCCCTAAATCTTACAAAAGGTTCCATCTCTGGCGCATACACGAAATCTTTTATAATAACAATCAATCACTGCTCGGTGTGCTGACAGCCAGTCCATGCCGAGGATTATATCAAAGCCTCTGAAGTCCATCATAAAGCAGACTAAACCTAGAGATTCTCAACACACAGGAATTACATACAGTCTTTATACACTGTAGACTTCTAAACGGTGAAATAATCTTCAACACTTGTTTCAAACTTTCTGGTTCTATGCTTAGAGTTTTCATGCAAGGTGTAGAAATGAAAGAATGCAATACACCAGTATCGAAAAGCACTTTCACCAAGGTACTGAAAAGAACAAACATACCTTAGATGACCTGATTATCGTCGGTCTCATCACCTTGAAGAGAAAAGATTCTGCCACCCTGATTATCATTTTTGTTTTCCCCGTTCTAAGATCCCTTTTGATTGCCATTATTGTTCTAGTTAGCCACTGAACCTGGGTTTTGAGTCCTTTGCTGCTACTAATTTTGTGGCTGTTGTTGCCGTGGAGGCCGCTGTGGTTGCTAGTTCCCATGTCCTTGATTCTGTGGGTATTCAAACTTTTGATGGCCTTCTTGACCACAAGTGAAGCATGGATAAACTCTGGGTTCATTCTGATTCGGTGGTTTGTACGGCTTGGAAGTGACTGCTTGGCCCCAATTGTTATTACCGATAGGGCCTCCCTTTGACGATCCAGCTCTGGCCTGGAACACTTTCTTCGTATCAAGAACCTCTTTCTCCATCAGCAGGGCGGTGTCAACAACCTCAACATAAGTAGGAAGGCTTGCGCTCATAACTCTGCCACGAATCAGGGGCTCCAAGCCCCACTCAAACTTTCTGGCCTTAGACGCTTCATTTGGAATAATGGCCCCAGCATAACGGCCTAACTCTTCAGACTTGGAAGTATATTCCACTACTATCATCTGTGCCTATTTCAGCTCCAGAAAACTTTGTATCATCTCCTGTCTCAGTGCATCTGGGAAGTATTTCTGAAGGAATAACTTCTCAAACTGCTACATGGTAGCCACATGGTGGGAATTTCTTATCGAATTCCACAAGTGGTCAGCTTCTCCCTCTAACCAAAAAGTGGCCAGGGCTACTCGATCGGCTTCATCCCTGATGGTCATGGTCTCTAACATGTTTTTCACCTGATTCAGCCAACTCTCTGCCTCTTGGGGACTGGTTCCTCCACTGAATGTCGGGGGTTGTTGTCGATGAAAATTAGAAAACAAAGTCATCTTGTCGGTTCGAATTCGTTGTGCTTGAGCAGGTGCAAGATGTGGATTCCTTATTGCATCAACGAGGGTTTGTAGTAGAAAATTAAAATTCCCGTCTCATGCTATCAGTGGCGGTTCTCTTCGTCCTTCGAACACTTCAGGTTCCATATCTTCTCGTGGATCCAAGTATTGGCGGGGTCTACCTCTCCCTCTTAGTTTAATTTTGTTTAAACGATTTAAAACATTTTTAAAAAAAAATAATAATAATAATTTAACTTTTTCTGTGAAAACCCGATTAAAATTTGACTAATTGATTAATTATATTTTTAATGATATGAACTCTCTTGATTTTAGAATATTTATCATAAATAATAAAAAAATCTAACAATTATATGATCATATGATTCATTGAAATAATTAAATATTGAAACGACGCAAACAAGTGATTTGGTTATTTTTTTTTTCAATTTTTGATTAATTATTTATATTAAAAACAATCCCTTAATATCATAATATTCATCATACATATTAACATACAGTAACTAATTGAAACTAAATATCAAAAGAAGTGAATAAATATCGATGCGTTACGAAACTAGTGATTTCGATTACCTTTTTTGATTTTCTACGACTGCACGATGATAACGATTTTGGTTTGAGACGAATGATTTAAACTCTTTCTTAATCCTACAAGCACATAGGCATATTCTCAGCTTCCTTTCAAAAAAAAAAACGAAGAACAGTTGGAGAACCAGAAAAAAAAACGAGACGACAAAATAATAGAATATTATTTGTAATAATAAATAAAATAAACACAGGTTTAGATCTTATCAGTTGAAAAACTAAACCATTTATTATAAAAATACGATGCCAGAAATATGTTTTTAAAAAAATCACGATGATCCGACTTCATTTAACCCTTGATTCGTGCGAAAGCGCAGGCTGATTTTTCTCCCCAAATCTCTTCCAGCGACGCACTGTTATGATAATTTTCTAAACCTAAGCTACTATGCGGCTGTGTTACCCCTCCATCCCTAATGACACGTGTGTGTGTATATATACATAG
>JAOTRH010169917.1:0-12454 GCA_034768845.1 Heliamphora exappendiculata | reverse complement strand
CCCCAAAAAAAAAAATCCGGGGAAACAATTTCTTCAGCTCACCATTATAAGCACCAAATTCTGCAAGCTGGAGAACCGTTCTTTGTAAGTGGAATTTGTATGATTCATGTATTCATTATTAAGCTTTGGGAGAAATTTACATCCTTTTATATAGCCCTTGATGTCCTGAAAAAAGAACTCAATCACATTTAACTCTCACTATAGGAAGCATAGTTATCAGAATATTACGATACACGATTCGATTAACAACTCATGCATGTATGGATACGATATGAGTGAATCTATTTTGTGATAGAATCGTGATGAATCTTTCGGTTCACGATTTGATTCACTATTTATAATTCAGGTGATTATTTACTTGGGTTCCTACTCAACTGATCCTGCAACAAACTTGGGCAGGGTTTGCGTACTTCTTAGCAACTAAAGCAACCCTGCTTAATTGCTCACCAAACCCACCCCATTAGAGACAGGGTAGGCTTCGCCATGCCTAAAAGTGATTCATCTCTTGCTTATCCATTTCTTGAAAATTTGAGAAAGTTTAGGTTGCGGTTCCATGGAAGTAGTAGTTGGTGTTCATCAATGAGAGGTTGCCACAAAGATCAAAATATTACACAGAAAAAATATCAAATTACCTATACAAGTGGATAACAGTAGTGAACGTTATGATGTATCGATGAATTGCGAGAATACATAAAGAAAGAAATCGTTAACGAAAGATATAAGTAGGAAAGAGCTAGGTTTTCATTCTGGACACTCGACTATGAACCTTTGAAAATAATCAAGACATGACCACCTTAGATCAGCTTGTTTAAATATATCCTAAACTCAAGAAAAGTAATTTACTCACAGTTGGGACTTTGATATAACCAGCAGGTGCCAAGTGTTTCTGCAAGCATGTGAAGATGAGGTCACTCTAATGATATGAGGTCGCTCTAATGATATTTTGTTCCAACAGAGAGAATAAAGCAAAGACAGATAAAAGAGATTTGAAAAAAAAAAGACACCGAGGATAAGTCAGTCTCCTTGATTAAGAAATAACTCATCTTCCACATACAGAATTTATTTACCAGGGGATTCTTAGGCTTGGTTTGTAATACGTTTTGACCATTTAGCTTATTTTTGTCCTCTTTTGTCTTTTTATATTTTGGTCAAATTTTTTTTAGTATTTTCAGATCGTTGTGATGAGAGAAACCAGAAAAGTAAACTTTTTTTACCAAAACATGAAAAAAGTTAACTAAATAAGAAAATAAGTAAAAATGGCCTATTGGCTGATTTTGGTTTGCTTTGGCTTATTTTTGCCTTTTATGAGCTTTTTTTATCTTTTAGTTATTTTTCCGATTCATCTCGACGAGCGAATTCTGAAAAGTAAAAATTCTTGATCAAATGATAAAAAAATATTCACTAAAGATGAAAACGAGCCAATAAGCCATTACCCCAAATCGGGGCTTAATGACATTGCTTTGTAAAATTTTCTCTCAATATAGTAAGAATAGTGGTAGCAAAATTACTTTCCATCTACAAAAACCTAAGCAATGTATAGTTAAAGACTACGAAAAAGCTTAAAAGGAATCTTCACCTGGACATAGCTCCCATAAACCGCTAACTTGACTAAATAGTCTACGAGAATGCACCACTCGCCAGACTGCACGCATAGGACACATTTGTTAGGCCTGCAATACAGGTTTGTGTCTGTGTAGAAAGAAGAAATCATTCATAGCACACTAATACAAATCAATCCTGCGCCAGACAACCTTTTTCCTACCTGAATCTTTATTGATAAAGGCCTTTCAGTAAACATACTATTTGAAATTAAATTAACCATAACTCCAATGATGCAACAAAGAATTAAATAAATAGTTTATGAAGTAACCCAAAGAAGAATTTAGATATATCTTATAAGAATAAAAGTCCACCAAGAAATTCATACTCCCATCTGCGGTTGGCATCTCATCCACTTCCAAGCACCTCAAAGTTCCTCAAGTATTGGGCAAAACTTTCTCTGCTCTGCTCTGCTCAGCAGAGAGAACCAGAGAACAGGTGGAGCAACTGTCAACTGTAATATCTTACAATAATATTATTGTAATTATTGATTTAGAGAGATTGATGGAGATTGATTGATAGGAGTGATTATAGGCTGATTTAGAGAGATTGATTGTATTGTAATTATGGTACAAAGTAATTGTAGGCTGATTTAGAGGGATTGATTATATTGTAATTATGGTATAAAATGATTGTAGGATGATTTAGGGATGTAGGAGTAATTGTCGACTGAAATTATAGTAATACTTTTCTATTTAATGAAAAGATATCCTCCATTGAGAGGCATTCAGACCATTTGACATGGTATCAAAACCAGAATTCTAAATTTTGTGCTAAATCTTCTGGGTTAGTGTTTTGTTTTTGGGTCGAGTTGTGGCATTTTCTTTTGAGGTTTCTCTCTTGAGACTCCTTAATTTGGGGCTTTCAGACCTCGCATTGGGGTTGTCAGCAATTTCTGGGTGTAGAGAGTTTTTGTTTTGTCTGGGCATTGCAACGTCAAAGTTGGGTAATCTGAGAATTACCATTCTCGACATTTTGAAGTCCTTTCGGCATCAAGGTCGCTTTGACTCAGTTCTTTTCTTTTGATTTATCATGTCGGGAGAAAATTCAATTGCTCGTTTTAATGGAAAGAATTACTCTACTTGGGAGTTTCAACTCAAAATGTTTGTGATGGGTAAAGAATTATGGAGTCATTTACATGAGTTATCTAAAACTCCCACTGATCCTAAGGAGATTGATCTTTGGGATAGCAAAGATGCCCGTATTGTCTCTTGGTTACTGGGTTCTATTAAATCACATATGATGAATAATCTTCGATCATTTACTACTGCTAAGAAAATGTGGAATTATTTTAAGAGCATTTATTCTCAAAATAACGTTGCCTGGAAGTTTCCATTGGAGTTAGAAATTGGAAATTATCGCCAAGGTAATCTTTACATAATGCTCGTAAGTATGAGAGTGAGCAACATATTTAGATAGCCAATGGCAGTGCTCTTCTTATCATTGCGATTGGAACTTTGGAGTCTTCCTTTAACAATGTTTTTGTGTCCCCAGATTTATCTGTCAATTTAATTTATGTTGGTCAATTGGTAGATAATAATTGTGAAGTTCACTTTGATCGTGATGGTTGTCGTGTGCAGGAACAAGCGTCGAGGAAAGTGATAGCAAAGGGGCCTAAAGTGGGACGTCTCTTTCCTCTCCAGTTTTCCATTCTTAGTTCTGTTTCTTTCAGTTGTATTGCTGTTAGTCATAATAATCATATTTGGCATAAGAAATTGGGACATCCTAATTTCGTTGTTTTGACTCATCTTATGAAACATGGTTATTTGGGCAATAAAAATTTGTTTTCATCTTCTATTGTGTCTTCCGATTGTGGTTTTTGTAAACTTGGTAAAAGCAAATCCTTACCCTTTCCTTTGCATGGCAGTCGGGCTTTTACTTGTTTTGAGATTATTCATACTGATGTCCGAGGCATCAGTTCCATTATTTCACATACTCAGTACAAGTATTTTGTGACATTTATTGATGATTATAATCGTTTCGTTTAGGTATGTTTTCTTTGGTCTAAAGCTGATGTGTTTTATGTCTTTTAGAATTTTGTTGCCTTTGTTGAGAATCAATTTTCTACTTGTATTAAGACTCTACGATCTGATTCTGGGGGGGAATATATGTCCAATGACTTTCAATCTTATCTAAGAATGAAGGGTATTCTCTCCCAACGTTCTTGTCCTTACACTCCTCAACAGAATGGGGTTACAGAGCGTAAGAATCGTCATTTTTTGGAAGTTGTTCGTACATTATTAATTGTCTCTTCTGTACCTCTTAGGTTTTGAGTAGAAGCATTATCAACAACTGTTTATTTGGTTAATCGTCTACCCTCCCAAGTTATCAATTTTGATTCTCCGTATTCTCGTTTATTTGGTGTTGTTCTTGAGTATAACTGTCTTTATATATTAGGTTGCATTTGTTTTGTTCACTTACCATCAACTGAACGTCACAAGCTTGCTCCTCAAGCTGTTATGTGTGCTTTTCTCGGATATAGTAATATCCATAAAGGGTTTGTGTGTTATGATTCGGCTACTAATAAACTTTGTATTTTTCGAAATGTGATCTTCTTTGAAAATCAATATTTCTTTGTCTTCTGCTTCTCATGATTCTTCTTCCGTTTTGCTTCCTATTTTTTTTATGATATATCTTATCATGTTGAACGCTTTAAGTCAGGAGTTGTGTATCAGAGACGTCGTCTACCGGTTCCATTGCATGACCTTGTTCCGATGCCTGATCCTGTCCCGGCTGAACCTCGTTGATCATCTCGGATTTCATGTCTTCCGAATAGGTATGGGTTCTCTCATACAGCCTTTCAAGCCACTCTTAATACCATTACTACTGTATCTAAGTCTTGCTCTCAGGCTTCTACATAAGCATGTTGGCAGCAAGCTATACAAGAAGAGCGTCAGGCTCTTCAGGACAATCACACTTGGGATATTGTTCCCTGTCCTGATAGCGTCAAATTTTTTGGCTGCAAATGGGTTTATACCATAAAGCTACGGCCTGATGGTTCTATCGACATATATAAATCCCGTTTGGTGGCTCTTCGAAATCGACAGGAGTATGGGCTTGATTATGAGGGGACGTTTGCACCTGTGACCAAGATGACTACTGTTCGCACTATTATGGCTATTGCTGCCTCGAAAAGGTGGTCACTTCGACAGACAGATGGATGTGAAAAAGAAAAATGCATTTCTGCATGGAGACCTCAAAGAAGAAATATACATAACTCATCCACCTGGCATGCTCACTCACTCCTCTTTTTAGGTTTGTTGTTTGAAATGGTCTCTCTATGGTTTGAAGCAAGCACCACGTGCCTGGTTTGAGAAGTTTCGTTCTACTGTTCGACTCCTCTCTCTTTCTCTGAACGACTGCTACTGGGCTTGTTGTACTTCTTGTATATGTGGATGATATTGTTATTACAAGGTCTGATTCTCAGATGATTACGCAACTACAGGCGCATCTCAACACTACATTTCATATGAAAGATCTTGGTCCTTTGTAGTATTTTCTTAGTCTTTAGGTACACTGCTATCCGACTAGCACACTTCTGCATCAGCACAAGTATACTCAAGAGATTCTAGCCTTAGTTGGTCTTCAGACCCGGTAACTCGGTCCTTACTCCTATGGAGGTCAACTTGAAGTTACAGCAAGAGACTAGCGAGCTATTATCTAACCCCTCGCCATATAGGCAGCTAGTAAGGAGTTTGAATTATTTGACAATTACTCGGCATGATATTTCTTATGTTGTACAGCAGGTTAGTCAGTTTATGCAGGCTCCTCGCCATTCTCACGTAGCCGTTGTACGACGTATTCTTCGTTATCTCAAGGGTACTTCTGGTCATGGGTTATTTTTTTCTACTGGGACTTCTTTACAGTTGATAGGTTTTAGTGATGCAGATTGGGCTAGTTGTCTTGATACTTGTCGTTCAGTTACCGATTTGTGCATGTTTCTTAATGATGCTCTTATTTCTTGGAAGAATATGAAGCAGAATCAAGTCTCTAAATCCTCAACAAAGTCGGAATATTATGCTATATCATCCGCATGCTCTTAGATTGTTTGGTTTCGGGGTCTATTGGGTGAACTTGGTGTTCTTCAGCTTACTTCTATTCCCCTTCATGCTAACAACACCAGTGCTATTCAAATTGTAACCAATCTAGCCTTTCATGAGCGCACAAAGCACATTGAAGTCGATTGTCATTCTATTCATGAAGTACTTGACCAACATGTGATTACTCTCCCTTACATTTCCATGAAGTTTGAGACGGCTGATATGTTCACTAAGGCTCTAACTCGTCACCAACATCAATTCATGGTTGACAAATTGATGCTTCGTGATCCACCAGCATTAATTTGAGGGGAGATGTCAACTGTAATATCTTACTATAATATTATTGTAATTATTGATTTAGGGAGATTGATTGAGAAGAATGATTATAGGCTGATCTAGGAAGATTGATTGTATTGTAATTACGGTACAAAGTAATTGTAGGCTGATTTAAGGAGATTAATTGTATTGTAATTATGGTACAAAATAATTGTAGGCAGATTTAGGGATATAGGAGTGATTATAGGCTGAAATTATGGCAATACTTTTTTATTTAATGAGAAGAGATCCTCCATTGAGAGGCATTCAGAGTATTTGATAACGACATGATTCTAACTGATAGGCCGAGTGCTAGGTTCTATGCTACAAAGCACCAATACTCCCTTAAGGTTGCGACAAACTTATACAATCAAACAACCAATTCAAACCCATTTAACTCAAGCTCATTTGTGACTGAGCCTTAACCCTCAATTAAACATTATTAATCTCAACTAAGCTCTAAATCAAACCAGAGCATGACGAAAGATCACTTAGTTTCACAAAAACACTCAAAATCTTAAAGAATGCATCCAACGAAATCTTAATCATATCATATGTGATTCAACATGTAAAATATAGAATAAATTGTTAATATATTTATTAGCATATCATTGCCATATGTATGTCCTATTTCTGAAGATTTGTCCTATTGCTGGATTTTTATTGTACTGCATCCGTATCCGTACTTCATAGGTTTTATGAGAACATTTTTTTAAATAATGTACAGCAATTGGATATGGTGAAGAAAGCTAAATTTCTACTTATTCTAAATTACAGTTTGTTCTACCTCAAACACTTGCAGAGGTTTTTGTCAGTCAAGTCTAAAGATATGGTACCTTCTAAATGAAATGTAAGTTTAGCCTTCTAGAACTTTTCCAAAATAAAAGGCCAAAATTATGAAGAATTCAAAACCATAAACAACTGAAGTATAAAGATCACTTTCAAAACCATAAACAACTGAAGTGTAAAGATCACTTACTCCACAAAATGGAATAGAAGCTATCCCAGCATGAGGACCTGCTAGCGATACGAAATTCGTCACCTGTCTCAAAGAAGGAAAAAAGAAAAGAGAAAGAACACAGAATTAAGTTTCATGTGCAGATGGAGAAACCAGTCCCATGCTAGGAAAATAAGGATGCCACTAGGAAACAATGAGATGAAGCAAAGATAAGCCAATGTATAGATGTGTAACAAATCTTCTATCCTGGATGTGGGTGTTAAGTAATTTGCTGGACCAGACATTTTTGCAAAGTGCACATAACTTTGGAAAAGCGTACAGTTTTTGATAAGTTCCAGTTTATCATTGTAGATTATCAAGTATCAACCAATAATTCAGAAAGAATATTAGCAACATGGAAGAGAGCGTGATATACCTCGATTAAACTTTTCAATACTTTGGTTCACATTTTAGCAACTAAAAATCTGGAAGCAAGACCTCTTTAACCTCGTTACCATGAAGACGCCTACTAACTAAAGGATGACCCTTAGAAATTAGAACAAAGATATAGAATAAAGATATTTTCTCCTCTCAAAAGCTTTACTTTTTTGGGGCTTGTTGTCCACTAACTGTGAGGGCAATGTTTGTGCAGACCGATCAGAGTGTATCAATTAATTTTGCTCCCACTGAAGAATATTCTACACAAGTTGAAAGGCAGTTTCTTGCTTCTAATTACTTCTTTCCATTATAAATCTCATTGTTGTCTTGCTAGTCGTACCAATATTGGTGTTAAACTGGCACAAAGGTGAATAAATTGTGAAAGCTTCTCGATATGATCTTTAGACAATTTCCATGACATCTACCACCAATCCGGTCATGCCAATGACCAGACTAATGAAGAAAGTTTCACGATACTAAACATGACGCAACCTGGGAAACCCAATTTGTTGTTAAAAAACATCATGCAAATGCACCTTTAAAGCAGACCACCACTAAGGCCCTAATTGGTAATTAGCTTAAAAGCTAGTTTTTTTTTCATTTTTATAGCCCAAAAAAACTTGTTTGGATTGAAAGTAGGTTGTTTGGTAAATTAGTTTTTAAGCAAGCTTTTTGGAAGTTGGTTGATTGGGTAATAAGTTAGCCTTTTTATTTTTTGTTCAAATTGGACAATATTACCCTTCTATATAGTTGATTATAACAATTATGTATAGTTAATATTGGTAATAAATTAAGTTATCAAGTAGGAGTATTATTGTTTTTTTGAATGAGTGAGAGTTTGAATATGGTGTCCTATGAATTGGTATTTTGATTTGACTTTTTAGCTTTTTAGTTTGTTTGTTTTTTTTTTCTTTTTTTTGCTTTTTTGTGAAACAGAATATGTTAGCATTTTAGCCTTTTGGCTAAAATGCCAAAATGCTTAGTAGCCAATTAGGCCCTAAAATTGCACCGGTGTCTTCCGTTGACAGAAACAAATTGTGCTAAGAGACACCAGAAATTAACTCCAATTTGTGAATCTACTTCTTTTGATCCAAACGGGAGGGACACAAAGGGGTTGTGGGTAGCCCTGGGAAAAAAAGAAAAAGAAAAGCCATCTGGATGAAGGAATGAAATGATCCCAATCTCTATTACAACTACCAAAAAGGTAGCGTTGGCTGAAATTCATGTTGATAAACTGCTTCCTGATGTTTGATACCCTCTGCCTTCACCAACAGAAATCTTTATTATTATATATGAAACAGGAACAAGTTCTCCTTAATGTATATCAGTGAGTCATTATCATATAAACAATTGGCCTGCTCTCCAGATTCCTTCTCCTTGTTTTCTGTTCACCCCCCTGGGTGTTTCTTTATTAATTGTATTTGGGAAGAGAAAAAAGAGGGAGAAAAGTTTTTGGTAATGTATTATTGTTGACACACAAACAGCATGCACAGATTTCCATTATTTGTACCAAAGTAAGCACAGAAAATTTTATTAATTGTATTTGGGAAGAGAAAAAAGAGGGAGAAAAGTTTTTGGTAATTTATTATTGTTGACACACAAACAGCCATTATTTGTACCGAAGTAAGCACAGAAAATTTATGTATTTAAAATCACGTCACAAGCACATTATACCACAAATAAAATTAAACAGGTGGCAGGATATACATGCACGCCCACCTATATTTCTGTTTGTGTATAAAGACACCCCATACATACGAGTAGGGATTTTCTGTCGCGAAAACTAGATATCCCTTTGTCCCAATGCAGCGAAGGCCGTTGGATCATGTGAGAATTTCGAGGTATGAAAATCTTGAGACATATCCAATGGTTTTCAATATATTAGAATAGAAAAACAAAACATTTTTGGGACTGGAGAACCCTTAGTCCACATATAGAGAGAAAGAAGGGAATATGGGAAGCAAGTGGAGAAAATGCACAGAAGAGCATCCCAATAATGATAAGAATGAAGAGGATTGACAAATATATATGCTGTATCAAAACTTTTGATGAGTTAGGCTTACTGGAGGTCCTCCATCACAAAACTCAATAACCCCTCGACCAACCATATTTCCCTGCACAATGTAAGAAAAAGGTACAATGTTCACCAATAAGGGAAAATCATCAAAACAGAAGTGAAAGAACAAAACTTTAAAGGTTAACCGGTGAAACCATTAAAAGGGGAAGATTGAAGCTACAACAGGTTATAGACTATTTCACAGCTGAGGGTTTTGCACAAATTCTGCGTCACTCACCATGAGAATTGTATAGTAGGGACTAAACACCTCATCAAGCAAAAAGTGCAAAATGGTGCAAATGGCTTTCCTCACAATTCCTGTTAGGAAAGTGAACTCTTGTCGTACTGCATCCAAAAGTTCAAATGGGTGCAGCTCTTGGAAGTTCAGGCATTGATCATCAGTTTGGGATAAGAAGAGTCAATTTAATCATGGCATATGACTGATATCACTTTTCTTTTATTTACCAATTCAAGTTACCACTTAACAGAGCCAACTCATAGACAATTACATAACCAAAAGTCATATATCTAAATCTTCATCAAAATATTCATCAAGACGACCTAGTTCCCGTGATCCATGATACAACAGAAGACTTCAATGAAAAGGAGAAGTCTGGACCTGTGAACTACCCTACAAAAAAAGAAAGACGAGGGAAAAAATAAGGCACCCCAGTGCACGAGGCTCCTGCACTATGGGGTCTAGGACGGGTAAAATATAGACAGCATTACCCTCACATGTGGAGAGGTGGTGTCCATGGTTCGAACCCATACGCCCAGGTCGCAATAAAGCAACCTTACCATTGTGTCACCTCCCACAATTACTTTAATAAAAAAAAAATCACACACATTTACCCATCACGTCGGGACTTCTTAGTCCTGTATCATTGTCCATATGTTTACGCAACTTAACAATGCAGGAGTTCTACTGATATCTGTCTGATAAAGGCTTTATGTTAACTCCTATATCCCCAAACATTAACTTTGTTTTGGAAAGCAAGTATTTACTGTTTTACTTGTTTTAGTATTAAATTGCCTGATAAGATCCTTCCCTTTTTGGCTGTCATTGATTTTCACTTCGGGCTTCACCTTCTTTTATTAGTGTCTGACATTCCAATTTCCAAAGTAGGAAATAAATAGGTAAGGAGAACACTAGTGGTTTAAAACAAAATATCAATTCCCCTGATTTCTCAAAGTCTTGAAATAAGGAATGTATTCAGATATCTTGGTGAATCTGTAAAACTCAAATCCATTGAGCTTAAATTTCCACAACTGATCAAGCCTTCCATCTGTTGCACACTTTCATTTAGGAATATTAAGCTACAAAGTGCACAAACGATGCAGCTTCTGCCAAACATTCTATGTCGTATAGTTCCCAAATACACCGGTAAGAAAGAAAGAAAAGGAAAGAAACAAAGAAATACAGTCAGCAGATGAGCAAGGGCCTCAAGTTAGTTTAGGAAGAAAAGTGAGCAATTAAACCTAAAGGGAACTGCTCTGAGATACGTTGATTACTCTACCTCGTACTAAGAGCAGTTCCCTGGGTCTCAAGTGTGTTGTCGTCTTCTCCGTTGCTTTTCCTTCCAGTGGAGATCTTGATTCAAGTCTCAGAGGATTGACACTAGAAATGAGAACTGAACATGAAATCACAGTTATACTGCTCTTTAAAGATTGAGATAGATATGTTACTAAAACCTAATGTTAGGGTTTTTTAATTTGAAGTCGGCTGAACCGTGATCTAATGTAAACTATAAAATGGGAAAGAAACATTCAAAACCACTTCTTTTTCACCTGAGAAAGCCCAACTATGTTGTAGCCATCACTGAGTTCACTCATATTCTTCACCTGAAGTTGAAGACGACACTAACTGAGAAAAAAACTCAAACTACATATTCCATTCCAACGAAGCAAACACATTACCAGACAGCTTTACCACCTTCTCACAAGCAAGTGTTGTCTACAAAGTGCATGACAAAAAAGTATGTTAGAATGTAGGTAATTCGTTACTACTGTGTATGACAAGTAGCATGTGAGATTCACCTGTTTCAGAAGGGGCATAAACCAAGAATCCCGTACTCCATCTCCAATTTCTCTACAAGGAAGAAACAAGTCAAAGGTTACATTCCAGATTTAAGAGGATTTAACTAGGGAACAGTAGAACATATAAAACAAAAAGCAGTCTCAAACCCACATATATAGAAACATAATAATAGTAAATGGCTAGAACTCTGATAATCTTTTCTGTTGGAACCTTTACAGTTTCTACTTCAGCTGAGGATAAAATCACAAGACTGGGAAAAACAAAATTTGCTTTTTGTATGTTCGCCTAAAATGAAATGAATAAAAAACAATAAGAGCAAGTCAACTCAACAAAGTCTTAGTTAGTCAGCAATACACACATGCAATATCCTTCAGAACCCGACCACTCGATCAGAAGCTCGGTGAAACGTTTGACTCCTGTGCTACTGCATTTGTCTGCAATGCCTGCCAAAACAGGTAAGAAAGTTAAGTCTCCACATCTATTCTTCCTTTCACAGGATTGCCACATATTTCTTCATCATACCAAAATGATGCCTTTCCATACAATGTTTTTGAAAAATGGATACTAGACTAGTTTTTTCTCGAGAATTGAGGCCATAAATAACTTCTAGAGGAATAGAGAGATTTATTCTTGAAGCACACAACTATATTTCTCCAATCCTCAGTATCTTTATTATCCACAGAGACAATATAGCCTCAGATTCTCCAAAAGGAATATTGCTGGACATAGACAGAACAAAAAGAAGGGAGGGGATGAAGATATATTTATTAATGAGATAAATTCATCAAGAACTATTTGTTTGATATATAGAGGTGTGCAATAATAACAAATTACCTTATTGTTTCATAATTTCCGTTAATGCATCGAGTATACATCAAAAAGAGTTGAATACAGCTAGAAACAGAGTATGGGGGAAGGTAAAAGGAGCAGAGCGCGTGTGTTATATAACTATTTGAGTGGTCTTAAAAAGGGTACAGAACATGAATATTGAGGTTCGCGGAAAAAATAAAACAATAGTTAGGAGCATAGAT
>JAOTRH010169916.1:0-43985 GCA_034768845.1 Heliamphora exappendiculata | reverse complement strand
ATATAGGGAGAGAGAGAGAGATGTATTTTTTGTCCATACTTTTTGTTTTCGCAATTTATTTTACAAGTTGTCTTTTAAATTTATAGATACACCTCTGTTAGGATTGTGTTTTAAAACTTGTGTTTTAAAAACTTCCATCTCTTATTGGCAAGTTTGTGACACAATTTTTATGTTATCAAGTTTTATGCAATTCTTTGATATGATGCAATCTTGGTATTATGAAAGTTTTTTTTTGTAGACTTGATCAGAAGGATGAAATTAGTACTTTCCATATCTTGGCATTCAGTAACATGTTTCGACTCTTGATTGGTAGGATCGCTCGAGCGGTCTATCTCGAGTCATATTATATTTTATGTAAGGTTAGTAGCCTTTGATGTATTTTTTAGTTTTAGGCAACTGTTGAGCGTGAGGGTTTTGAGTGTGTTTTGAGAGGTTGTTGCCTCATACATTGAGGGGGAGTATGTTTGCACAAGAATTGATGATTTCAAGTCAGTCTTGATGCACTCAACGATCATCGTCAATTCATCATCTTGATCATGGCATCTAATACTTGAGAGGAGTCTCAAGAGATAAAATCCTGCAGGGGGTTTTTTACAGCAAATAAGCACATAATTAGCTCGTGAGGATTCGGTAAGAAGACGAATAGCCTTAGGTTGAGTATTCAACTGGTGTTGTAAGGCTTTTCTTGTAACCAAACTTATATTTGGTGTTTATTTTTCTCGAACTAGAATTAGTCCCGTGATTTTTATCCTTATTGGGGGTTTTCACATAAAAATCCCATGTCTCATCGTGTGGTGCATGTTTCATGTGGTGATGTAATTTTTTATATCATTGCTGCAAATCAAATCTATCTAGTAGGTTTTTGTTGGACATTAAAACCTAATTTTTTCAATTGGTATCAGAGTAGGCCTTTACTTGATCCTTCTTAATCAGTTTTGTTTTGTTACGTGGAGTTTCTAAACGAAGGCGCATCCACAGGTAGACCCCCTCTTCTTGATGGGACTAATTACCCATTCTGGAAAGTTCGAATGAGAACTTTTCTTAAGTCTATTGATGAACGGGTTTGGTTAGTTGTTACTGATGGTTATCACTATCCTACCATGACCGTAGATGAAAAAAGTGTTCCTAAGCCATCGGCTAAATGGGATAGAATTGACTTTGAGAATATCATGTGGAACAATAAGGCTATAAACGACATCTATAGTGGGGTCACTCAGGAGAAATTTCGCTGAATAAGCACTTGTGAGTTGGCTAAAGAAGCATGGAAAATATTAGAAATCACTCATAAAGGAATGCAAACTGTAAAAATCTCTAAACTTCAACGTCTTACCACAAGTTTTGAAATTTCACGTATGAAAAAAGACGGGTGCTTTGATGATTTTTATGCTAAGTTGAGTGACATAGTTAATACTTCATTTAATTTTGGTGAAAAGATTCCGAATTGAAAAATTATGCAAAAAATTTTGAGATCGCTTCCCCAAACGTTTTCAACTAAAAGTCACTACAAAAGAAAAAAATAAAGACATTGGCTCTATTACAGTGGAAAGCTTGGTTAGAAACTTGCAAACATATAAGCTGAATTTTCAAAATCATAAATCTTCAAAAAAAATTTCTTTCACTTTAGCTTAAGAGTTTGCTAGTAATTCTGATGATGAGTTTAATCTTGAGATGATGGCTATGTTTGTCAAAAAGTTTAAAAAAATTTGAAAGAACAAAAAGCCAAATCAGGACGAAAATCGTAGAAACGATTTAGGAGTGAGAAACTTAAGAATGGTCCAAAAATCTTTGATAAAAGGGGCAAAAACCTCAAGGTTCTGGCTTCCAGTGTTATGAGTGCAAATGTTTTGGACACATTGCTCAGGAAGGTCCAAACAAGATAAAAAAAAAGCAAAAAGTATTCACTGTAACTTAGGATGATAAAAGCGAACCTGAGTTTAGTGATGACAATGAGGATCAATATGATGACAATAACATTATAGCTTTCGCTACTTCTGTTCACTCTAATGATAGTGTCAATGAACTGAATAAGCTTGTGAATGAGGATTTGAATGAAGAAGATAATGTCCAAACTGTTGAAGGGGAAGATAGTAACACTCTCCAAGTAGCTTACGATATGCTGTACAAGGAGAGCTATGTGTGTAGACACCTCAATTGGACCCCACCCAATCTTAGGTGAATCCGATGATAAAAATAGGTGGAACAAGTGCTTTATTTTGATCATCGAGAAGTGACCCTAGCTCGTTAATTGAACCCGACCATCAAAAACTATCAGAATCTTTCAAAACCAACGAAGTTGTACCAAACATCGATAACTTATTGCCCAAGTCATTGCCAAAAGTGGTGACCGCCATGTTCATTTGGGCGGCCGCCAATAGAACCCTGTGGAACCTTTTAAAACTTGGTGACCACCAATTTAAATATGGCGACCGCCAATTCACATTGTGGCGACCGCTAACTCCAAGTGGCCTGACATGCCTTAGAACGTGGCAGCATCTGTGACGTTGGGATTTAGGGGTTAAAAATGAAAGTATTCAAAAATGTTTTGAAAAATACTTTTAACACCTTAAAAATTAACTTTTGAAAACCCTCTTTTATATAAAATAGTCGCTACTTAGTTTTTGAGAAAAACTAAGAAAAATAAAAAAAATGGCTAATTGATCTTAAAAAAGTTTAACCAGAGAAAGATGGTCCGGGAGCTAAAGTACGAATCAGGAAAGATGTTAGGCACCCCGTTCGCCCAACTGTAACATTGGCCTCTACTAATCATCATTGGTTCTTTAATAAAATTTTCTAAATACATGCAAATAAAGAAAATGGGGGTGAAGAGAGAACATTCAAAATCAAGTATAGAAAATACATAAGATATGTACATAACATTGCAAAATAAATAAATGTCAAAAAAAAATCCTAAATCCTAAGGTATATAATTTCTAGCTAAATGATATATGGAACAATCCCACATATAATATTGTTTAAATAATCTAAATTAACATGATTTGGTTAAATGACTAAAATGCTAAAATTGTAAAAATTATCTAAACATGAATTATAAATAAAAATAAGCTAAAGGCATGGATTAATAAAAATGACCAAAATAAATATCAAAACAAACTAGGTAAGAAGATAAACTAGGTTGAAAAAGAAATATGCATACAAAAGAAATTATTAAAAAAAATTAAAAGAGGTTTTTATGATTTTGTACTTTTTGTAGTTAATAAAAAAAGAAAAAAAATACTATAGAAGAAAAATTAAATTAACAAAGGAAGGTGTTGAAAAATAAAAGAAAAATTTGATTATTAATATTTTATATTTACAAAAAGAGAATTAAAGAATAAAATAAAAGAAAGAAGTGACATAAAAAAGATAATTGAGTTTTAACTATTATGAGAAAAGAAAATTATCATGCTATTTAAAAGTGAAAATTAACTTAAAAGCCTTTTGTGATTTTGTAGATTTAATAAAAGAAAAGAATGATAAGATAAGTATTGGAAAAAGAATAATAAGTTACAGAGAAAGAAAATGGAACATTTTATGAAAATGAAGCTAATAATAAAAAGAAAATACTATAAAAAAAATTTTATTAAAAAGAGAAAATATAGAACGACTACTAGAACATTAAAATAGTACTTTAAAAAAATAGAAATAAAATATACTAACTAGAAGTGAAACATTAAGTTAAAAGAAAAGAAATAAAATATTAACGATAAACTACATTACAAGAAAATGGAATAGAATGCTATGGAAACCAGAATTTAAATTAAACAAAAAATAATTAAATACTAAGACACTAAAGAAAAGAAATAAAGTGTTAGAACGTTGAATTAACATAAAAGAAAGAAAATAAAAAGAAATGAGACATTTAAATTAAATAGGTATAATATTGACTATTATAACCATTTATTATGTAAGTGCTTAAATTATGACAATTAACAATATTGATAAGTTGTAATTGTTAAAACAAATATTAGCACTATTTAATGATTTAACAACTAGTAATAAGTTTAATAATGAAGGTAAGTAAATGAAACGAGTAGGCCAAATAAACTAAAACTGGAATTTAAAGTTATGTAAGAATATAACAACTACATAAGTGATGCGAGGACGTAATTAAAATGAATTGACCAAATTAAACCCGACTACTCCAAAAGGGTAAAAAGTGGAGGTAGAAGGATCGGGGATCCAAACGAGGCACCTAGGTTGCCGAGGAATCCTCAAGTCAGTAGAATGAGCTCCAATTGTCCAATCCTTGGGTGGCGATCCAAGTAATGTAGGTTTCAATGTAGGTATTGAAGATTTGGGACTCGGTATATCGGCAGAGTTTTAGCGTCGGGGCTCGGAATCGCTCGGTATATCGACAGAGTCTCTCTCACTCAAAATTCGTACTAAAAACGTATGCTGGGGTACGGTATTTATAGTTTTTTCAACCAATGAGATGGACCGCATTTTAAGACATGTCAGGCCATTTGGAGTTGGTGGTCGCCAGGTTTTTGAATGTTTCCATAAAGTTCTATAGTGGTTGCCACTTTGGGCTAGGGTTTCTTCAAAGTTCTACGGCGGACGCAATGAAGAAAGTTGGCGGTCGACTTACTTGGGCAGTAAGTCTCAACGGTTCGTCAAAATTTCTTTGACTTGAAAGTTTTGGGCTCAAATACTAAGCTTGGATCACTTTTCGAGGATTGTACGGAGGTACTATTCCACTTGTTTTCATCATCGGATTCACCTAAGATTGGGCGGGATCAAATTGGGGTGTCTACAGTTGCCCCTCTTTGATATAACTTGCATAGCAACGCGTGAAGCAGGTTATATCAAAAACTCATAGACAACAATCATTTGACCGAGCTATCAATTTTAGGCCACAAGCACGCAACCGTGTATATGATGTTGGTCGTACTTTAATTTTATAACGTTACCTACGTACCCCTTTTATTAGGGATCAGACTAGAGCGTAGTTTGTAGGGAAAAATACAAAGATGTAAGAATCATGATGTGGATGCTGTCATGAATAAATTCTTACATGATGCAGACATTTAATGCATGAGGATTCTGATGTCATAACACAAATCAAGAAGGATCAACCAGTTTTAGGTTGTGAAGGGATCAAGGAATCAGTTTAAGGTCGTGAGGAAGACCAACGAGTCAGTTTAGGGTCATGAGGAGGACTGACGAGTCAGTTTATGGTTGTAAGGAGGACCGACGAGTCAGTTTAGGGTTGTGAGGAGGATCGATAAGTCAGTTCATAGTCGTGAGGAGGACCGACTAGTCAGTTTATAGTCGTGGGGAGGATTGACGAGTCAGTTTAGAGTCATGAGAAGGACCGATGAGGTAAACATCAAATTGATAGGTTAAGTTAGAATTTAAAAACGCGAGACTTAAATGTGGGTTTATCGGAAGCGAGACTGAAAAGATCGAAAACCAAGTTACGGCTGCAGATTTTGATTTATTGGGAAGAAATATTGCGAATTAAGAGGTCGAACTAAGACCTAAAAATTCAAAACGAGATAGGGTACGAGATAAGGATAACTAAAGCCAATTAAGATTTGAATTTTATCGGGGAGACAGTCACAAATTAATAGATCAAGTGTAGACCTAAAAATTTAGGATGAGGCATGAGATAAAAATAATTTAAAAGCAAAATCACGACTTAAAATTAATTTATCGGGAGGAAAAAAAATACCTTAAAAAGATAAGGGTTTAAAACATACAAAATATGTACACAAAAATAAACATAAAAAATTTAGTGTTTTTTGAAAATTATTTTTTGGTAAAGAAAATAATTTAATGGATAAAATTAATGCATAGCAGTTATAACAGAACACTCAAAAATGCCCAAACAGCTCCTAAAAACCCTAAAACGTCATAATGGTAATCTGACACAAAGCGACCCTTGACAACCTGGCGGTCGTTGCCTTTGGAGTTGGCGACCGCTAACTCCAGGCGCATGTAAGGTCCTCTGAGGCGCGCGGGTGTAGCTCATTTCTCTTACCCTCATTCGCTCTCGAACTCTCTCGTGCTCTCAAACTCTTCCCTATCTTTTCCTTTCTTGCTTCTTAGCTTCTCCTGCTTTCTTCTTGCTTCTCAAGATGTTTACCGTTCTATTCGTGATCACATTCCTCTTTGTGGTGGGCCAGGGTCATGAGGACGACGACCTTGGGGCACGACGGGTCCCTCCCGCTAGTAAGGACATTTCCACGCAGCCAATTGCTGCGATGGATGCTCTAGTTTTTTTGGCGGATTGTGCTTCCCGCCATGCTGCTAAGGAGGAGGCGCGAGCAGCCGGTGAGGCCCAGGCGGTTGCTGACGCTGTTGCAGAGGCCGTGATGGCTGACTTTCTGGCTCCCGATGCTGGAGACGGTCACCCGACACCTTTTGACTCGCTCGCGCATGATCCATTACCTCATCGCGCAGTTCTACGTGGCTTGAGACGCTATGAGTCTCCCGAGGATGCTGTTGCTGCCGATCTTCTTCTGCGGGAGGCTGACCATCATATATCTCATCAACGCCCATCGGTAAGTACCCCATCATATATCAAATGTAGACGCATGTGTAGGATCCTCCGTATGATGTGTTTTGGTGATGATGACTGATGACGATATTTTATTTTTGATGCGATGAATGATTTCGATGTGTGAATGTTGATTGTCGAATGATTATTGGGATTTGAGTTTAACTTAGGTACTTATGCAATGAAGATCTAAATAGTAATGACAACTAGAATCTTTTAAGCAACCAACAAAAAGGGGTGATTATTTTTAGCAAAAAATCTAAAAAAATTTATCGTTTATTTCGAGAGAAACAAAAATCTAGGGAGAAAAAGCCCTTTTTTTTAAAGAATTTTGGAAAGAATCTTAGAAAATTGGGGTAAATTTTAAAAAGCATGAAGAATTTTCGAAAATCATTAGAAAATCTTGAAAGATTTGAGAAAATTTTCATAAATTCGGAAAAAATTTTGAAAAATATTTTGAAAAAGTTCTAAAAATGTTTAGAAAATTTCAGAAAATTTTTAAAAAAATTGAGAAAATTTTGAAATTTTTTTAGAAAATACTAGAAAATTTTGAGAAGATTTTGGAAAAATTTTAGAAAATTTTAGAAAAATCTTTGAAATATGCTAAAAAAAATTTAGAAAAATTGTGAGAAAATTTTAGAAATATTTAGAAAATTCTAGAAAATTTTTGAAAATTTTGGAAAAATCTTAGAAATATGCTAGAAAATTTTAGAAAAAGTTTGGGAAGATTTTGGAATAATTTTAGAAAAATTATGAGAAAATTTTAAGAACATTTTAGAAAATTGTAGAAATTTTTAGAAAATTTTGTAAATTTGAGAAAAATTTTAAAAAATTACAAAAAATTTTAAGAATGCTCTATTAATTTGCGAAAAATCTTTAAAAAACTCAAAAATCTTACTATGATTTTTTTGTTCTCTTTTTTTGTTTAAATATCATTTAGGAAGAAACCTTGGAAAGAATAATAGAAATTTGACTGGTACACTAGGACTTAGGATCACTAGGAATCACAAACTTAGGGTTATGGTGCCTAGTTTCTTAGGGTTTGAATGAAACCGAAGGGAACCTAGGTTTTGTTTTTAGTTATTCTCTATTGGTCTTCTCTTTACAGGCTGGACACTATGTTCGAGGCTTTAGATGTTCTGCGTCTAGAGAGGTGTTGGAGTGGTATGATGCCATACCTGCTCCTAACCAGGCTTACATTGATGCCTTTGGTTTTGCTCGTTTCATACGTCTGCTGGGTAGAACGAGCAACGACCAGGAATGGCTGACAACCCTGGCCGAGCGGTGGTGGGATACCACGAACACCTTTCATTTCACCACCTTTGAGGCCACCGTTACACCACTGGACTTCGCACTCATCACAAGCATCCGAGTTGTGGGAGCTCCCATCCCATTTGATCCTACCATCGCGCAATCTGCTGATGTGTTGCTGTATATCCTCGGAGCCACTACGAGTTGGTCGCCCGAGGCGTGCTTATGTACATGTTTGGTACCTCATTATTTTCAAACAAGGAGAATACCGTTCACTTACATTACTTGGGCGGCCTAGCACATCTTGATTGGGTTGCTTCGTACGACTGGGGAGGCGCTGCTCTATCCCCTCTCTACAGTTTCATGCGAACCTTGACCCGGTTCTCTCAGGAGCTCAGCATTAGGGGATACTGGAGGGTCTGTGAGGTACGACCTAGTCTCTGCAGTTTTTTATCCATTTAAGTTATTTGTTATTTCTACCTGCTGACATCTTTTTCTTTGCAGTTATGGATCTATGAGTTCCTCAGGCTTCATGTCCCGACGAACTCTGCGGCAGACCCTCTAGTTATTTCCCATGCAGCCCGGTGGTCCCGTGGGCTGAGGAGGAAGAGAGCCGGTGGAAAGGATCTTGATCGGTTCCGGGTGTCTTTGGATCGGCTGACCCCCGACCAGGTACCTTTATTTACTATTCAATACATTGCTTTCTGTATTATACTCCTTACTGCACTTTTCACTGTACTGTACTATTTTTAATTCCGTTCACTGCACTGTACTGTACTGTTTTCCATTCCGTTCACTGCATTGTACTGTACTACCCTGCACACTATTCATCATACTGTATGTCTTACTATTCCCTGCATTGTATTATACTTTGCAGGTCCATTGGGATGTCTGGAGGGGGGTAGAGGATCGGGCCAGCGCAGATCTGATGCGCAGCCGCGATATCGCTGCGAGACGTATCCTGCTGGAGGGTCCATTTGGGCGGGAGTACTATCTGGGAGAGCGAGTGATTCGCCTGTCGCTAGGCTTAGATGACTTCTAGATTCCAGTGGTTCCTCCGGCCTGTATGCACCAGACTGAGGATTTAGGCCCCGTCGACCTGCCGCTAAAGATAGTGGGGACCCCCGCTATGGAGCTTCTTGTACCAGAGGGAGACTGCATGGCCTGGGCTCGGGCTCCTCTGATGGGACTACTAAGACCCAGCCTAGTTGCCCCAGGGGGTAGGAGGCGAGGACAGGCACGAGAGGCTGCTAGTATTGGTGTTGCTGCTGCCGCTGCTAGAGCTGCCGATGCTGGTCTGACTGGTGGAGCTAGGGTTGGGAGAGTCGAGATACCCTGGACCGTATCCTCTTTTGTAGACGGGTATGCCTTTGACATTCTTTTCCCGGTTCCTCTAGCTCCGGGGTTCCGGTCAGAGCATGCTCAGGTTTGACCTTTTTCTTACTAGTTCTTTTTCGCCCTTCTTCATTCGTAGATTACTTAGTTCTGTATTATTTTTCAACAGACGGACCAGGATTGGCTAGATCATCTCATGCTGGTGATGCGTGGTCTGCAGACCCTCGTTCGCCAGTAGGATGCTGCTCTACGTGCCACTGGGGTTTCTTTTGCTCCTCGGCTGGTATGTGTTGGTCCCCTTTTTTTATCTCTTTGTTCTTCTTTGTTTTCTTATTATATTTTGTTTCTTTTGACAGCCACCTGTAGCTACTCCTATTCCGCCTCCTGCTCCTCCCCCTGCCCCAGTTCCAGCACGTGGTCGCGGGTCTCGTGCTTCCTCCCAAGCTCGTTCCAGAGGGTTGGTTTCGTCTGCTCGAAGTCGATCCAGAGTCGTTTATTCCTCCAGCAGCAATGATGGTGATGACTTTGACAGACTTTTCGAGGATGACAGCTAGGAGGAGGCTGGCCCTTTTGGTGAGTTCGCCCCAGGCATGCATGAGAGAGAGAGAGTTCTCCCCCCCATTTTTTATATTTATTTTTTTTATAGGCCTACGTGCCCCAGTTTGATACATTTTCATACATTTGATCCATAGGCCTGCGTGCCTCAGTTTTGTTGATTATTGAGCCTGCGTGCCCCAATTTTTATTCTGATACACTATACTACATCTTCGGGCCTTCGTGCCATTTTATAATTTGCTTATCCTTCTAATGCATGATTCTCTCTTATCTACTGCTTGAACTTGCCTTGGATGCATAGTTTAGTTGTCATTACCCATAGATCATGCAAACCGTAAATTGTCCCGTACCCGCCATGTTTAAACATGGCAGTGGCCACTTTCCCAAAATGTCCACTTGGCGGTCGCCTTCTTTAACATGGCGGTCGCCTGGTCAAAGGAATGATGCCACTATATTATGCTTATTAGAGTTGGCGGTTGCCAGTTCCAAGATGGCGGTCGCCACATTAATCGTGCCTTTTGGAAAATTCTAATTTCCTGCCCTTCCTAGCCTTATAAATACATTCCCCCATTTACTGTCACTCCGTCTCATATGGCTTCTCCTCTTTCTCTATGGATTGAAACACTTTCCCACATTGAACGTCTGAACTTCTCCCCATTTGGCTTGAATGCTCTTTTCTCACTGAAGGCTGTGAGGATTAACAGACCTTCATTGATGGATGTTGCACAACTGTGGGATCCGCAGTCCCATGTTTTTTGGGTTGGTCTCGAAGAACTCTGTCCCACTGTGGAGGAGTTTGCTATCGTTTTGGACTTGACTCTGCGAGGCTCTGTTGTCGTTCTTACTCCCTTCCTCTCAATACGGCAGCAGGTGATGCAATCTTGTGGTCTATCCAGGATGGAGGCTTCCCTTCTGTCCTCAGGTGACTGTCTTGACATCTCATGGCTTATTGAGAGATTTCATTCTACTGGTGACCTTAGTGATCTTGACTGTCAGCTGCGGCGTCGTTATGCACTTTGCTTTTGTCTCTTTGCCAAGTATCTACTTATCCCTTCCGATGAGCGGGTTTGTTGTGTCCTGGTTGACATTGCTGGCCAAATGTGGATGGAAAAAGACTTCGTGCCCTTGGTTTTGGCTGAGACATTACTGGGTTTGGACGCTGTTCATCGTGGCGAAACCACCACCTTTGCTGGAAGCCCTTTACTTCTCTAGGTGATCTTAACATCTTCCTTTGTATTAAGTTCTTTGTTATACTGCAAAGGTTTTTCTCTTACTGTTCTAACTATTGCTATAGAACTGGCTGATGGAGAAGTTGAATCTTGTACAGAAACCTCCCATTGATAGGCACAATGCTGCTGCTTTCCTTTACAGCCCGTGTTATTAGATATGTGATACTGAGATAGCCTGGTGACAATATATGTTCTCTCTGACCGGTCCAGACATTACCTGGCAGTGCCCTTGGTGGCGGATTTTTGCTATGACTCTGACCACTATGGATCATCCTAGGGTGCTGCTAGTTTGTCTATGTCAGACTACTTTCTACTACCCTCACAGGATCATGCGGCAGTTCAGGCGAAGTTAGATCGTATTTTCCAGTATTTGAGGTCGTTTGTTTTCTTCTACACTAGGGGCTCCTTTTCTGGCACAGTATCGAGATGCCTGGTGTAGACACCTCAATTTGACCCCGCCTAATCTTAGGCGAATCCGATGATGAAAACAAGTGGAATAGGTCCTCAGTTCGATCCTCGGGAAGTAATCCAAGCTCGATATTCGAACTCGAAACCTTCAAACCAATGAAATTTTGACAAACCATCGAAACTTGCTACCAAGTAAGGCGACCACCAACTCTCTTCATGGCGCCCGCCGTAGAATTTTGTAGAAACCCTAGCTCAAAGTGGCGACTACCACCTTTCATCATGGCGACCGCCAACTCCCATTGTAGCGACCGCCAACTCCCATTGCAGCGACCGCCGTAGAACGTTGTGGAAACTTTCAAAAACCTGGCGACTACCAACTCTCAAGGTGGCGACCGCCAACTTTAAATGGCCTGACGTATCACTTAAACGTGGTAGAATCTCATTGGCTGATAAACTCTATAAATACCGTACCCCAGCGTACGTTTTCAGTACCAATTTTGAGTGAGAGAGACTATGCCGACATACCTAGCAATCCCGAACCACAACGCCGAAGCCCTGTCGAATTACCGAGATCCGAGCCTCTGACACCCATTTTGAAGCCTTGATCACCATTCGAAGATCAACACATCATAGCACATTCCCAACTTGAAAATTCCTCCGGCAAGCTAGGTACTTTAATTGGATCTCCGGCCCTTCTAACTCCATTTTCTATCCTTTTGGAGTGGCCAGATTATTTTGATCATTTCATTTTCAATTATATTCTTATATTACTCATAGTTGCTTTATTAATATTTGAATTCAAGATTTAGCATATTTAGCTTATTTGTTTTGTTTATTTGTTTATTCGTGTTAAATTCATTCAATCATTAATTAGTACTAACATAATTTAAACAATACGACTCAACAATACCGTTATTGCTATAATCCGAAGCACTTACATGAAAATAGTAGTAATTGTCAATATTACACCAATTTAATTCTACTTCATATTTTTTCTTTATATATATATATATATATTAATGTCCTGGTATCATTTTCTTTTCTTTTATCTTAGTTAGTGTAATTTCTTTTGATAGCATTTCGTTTCATTATCATTTTCTTTCTTGTAAACATTAGTTTAATATTCTTATATTAGTATTTACTTTTCTTTCTTTTCTTTTAATTAGTTTAATGTCTTTTTATAGCATTTACCTTTCTATTGCTTTTTCCTTTCACTCAATAATAATGTGTAATTTTTTTTCTAGTCTTTTATCTTCTTATTAGTCTTAATAATGTTTCATTTAGCATTTCTTTTCTCTTAATGTTAGTATTTATTTTTTTTAAAAATTCTATTTTTGATTTTTTTTTCTAGCTTTATAAGCTAACTTCCATCTTTAAACAATATTATAATTTTATCTTTTAATAAAATTAAAACTCTTTTGTTTATTTCATTTCTTGTATTTTATTTTCTTTTTTCTTTTATTTTCTTTACAAATATAAAATGTGAATAAGTTAGAACTTTTTTAATTAATAATTTCTTTAAAACCTTATTTTGTTAAGACTAATTTTTCTTTTATAATATTTTTCTTTCGTTTCTATTTTATTAAAACTCAAAAATAATAAAAATGCATAAAAATGTAAATAATTAGATTTTCTTCTTTTTCAATAACTTAGTAATATTTTCTACCATTTTCATTTTAGTATGTTTTGCTTTATAAACTCTTATTTTCTTTTTTCTTCTTTAAACTTTCAAAATTCTCTTTGCCATAAAACTTTCATTTTATTTTCTTTGTTAATAAGTTTTCTTTTAGCATAGAATTTGCATGCATCTTTTTACATTTAGTTTTTGCCTTCAATGATTAGTTTAGTTTAATTTTGACTATGCATGTTTTGGTTATTTTATTTAGAATGCATGTTTAGAATAATTTAGTTTATTTTATTAACAATTTATGTTTAGGTAATTTTAGTATTTTGACTATATTTTTAGTCTTTTATACAAACCATACTAGTTTAGTTTATTTTTGTGAGTATCGCATGCAGGTGTGCTCCATGTATCATTTAGGTAGAAATGACATGTCATAGGACTTAGGATTTTATTCCTTTATTTGCTCTAATTTTGAGTGTTGTGTATATATTTTATGTATTTTTCATTCTTAATTTTATATGTTCTCCCATTGTCTCCATTTTTTTTATTTGCATGCATTTAAGAAATTCTATTAAAGAACCAATGATGATTAGTTGAGGCCAACTTTACGGTTGGACGAACGGGGTGCCTAACACCTTACCCGATTCGTACTTTTGCCCTCGAACCCTCTTTTCTCTGTTTAACATTTTCAAATATCAGTATTGATTTTTGTTTTTCTTAATTTTTTTCAAAAACTAAGTGGCGACTCCGTTTTAATGAAAATGATTTTCAAAATTCGATTTTCAAGGTGTTCAAAGTATTTTCTAAAATATCTTTGACTTACCTTATTTTGACCCCCAAATCCCAACGCCATAGTATTTTCTAGCGACTTTACTGGGGACTGATTTATAAAATCAAATAAGATGGCTAGATTTGAAAATATCATTGGTTCTTAATAAAAATTTTCACTTGTATTTTTGCATGGATATGCATTGTTCTTCAAACCCCCCTGCCTGGTCGACCTGATGCCCTGAACGTTAATCCGTTTCAGGGATTGTTTGGGAGACGGGCAACCCTTACTGACTGTACGCTATCATAAGTACAGTAAAAGAGTTTAGGCGCACTATTTGACCATGTTCTGCACAACTACAGGCATGGAAGGTATATACTCGGCTCTATTAAGAAGGTACCCTATTCAAATTAACAAAATTCAGCTTTTTGCATATAGTGAACTTAGCCCCCCCAGTTTGGTGCTGCTAACCCTAGTAGGACTATGTATTTTTTTTATTGTATGTTTTGATTATATATTGTTAGAATTGTTTTGTTCGGATTAAGCTAGTTTTTTTTTCGGGATCGACCTGGGATTTCTGTTATCCTACGTAAAAGTTAGTTTCTCTTTCGGGTTCTTACCTGAATCTTTGCTTTTCACCATATGTGGCCTTCACATAAGTAGTTTTCTTCTCGGGGATGTGCCCATGTTTTGTTTGGACACCTTTATAGTAGTTTCTCTATCCTCCTGGTTCTTCTTGGATTATTGGTTTCTCTCAGTTATTGTATTAGGTTTGCTTCCTTTGTTATACCCCTGAGAGTTAGCCGTGTGATCCTGCCGTTATGCAACCCGTTTTTCATCAGAATCCTAGAGAGTTAGATATTTTTTCCTATCAGAGCGCTGTCTGTTTCCCTTTAGAATCATAGGTTAAACCAGTCTTTTGAGGGTTAGAACTATCGTCTTATCGGAACGCCGTCCGTTTAGATAAAACCTTTCTTCTAGAATTTGGTCGATCTACCCCATTTGGTTCTCATCTCGGGTTTTCATATGTTTAGTTGTTATGCTGGTGGTATAAGCTCGATAGGGGCATTATTTCAGCTTTAGCTGTTCTGTGGTATCTGGAATATTTGCTGTCAATTGTCTGAAACTGGCTATTCTACTTGTGGAATCTAGGTTTTTCTGTGGGATACCATTGATCTGGAAAAAATACAATTGACACGAGTTTGGGTAAGATCAGAATTGGGAAGACTTCATAGAGTATCTGAATCAACAAACATGGCAGAGAATGAAGTTAATTTGACAGCCCTGATGAGGGCTATTACCGAGATATAGCGAACTGTGGAGCAGCAGACCTAAGCTCAAACCCAATGTTAGGCACAGATACAAGCAATTCAGGCCCGTATGCTAGGCATAAATGGGCAGCCAAATAGCACGAATGAGAATGCCAAAGGCTTTTGGGATGCAACCAGGGACCAAAAATGCCACAAGTCGTGGTACCACCGTGGGTTCCCCGCCCAATTGTAGTAGAAGAAGAGAACATTGTCCAGTCTCGGGAATTTGCGCTGGCAAAAAAGATCGACCGGATGGAAACGTGTTGAGAAAAGTCAAAAGAGTTGAGGAATATGTGCTCGATGTAGGGGAACTCTACCTGTTCCCAAATGCCAAGTTACCAGAAAAATTCAAGATTCCGGACATGGAAAAATTTAACGAAACCGAAGATCCCAGAATTTATCTCTGAATGTATGTTGGTACCTTGTCGACAATGGGGATTGATGATCAATTGAAGGCTCAGCTCTTTCACCGATATCTGTCTAGGGCAGCCTAGAAATGGTTCCTCTCCCTAGATGTAGCTAAAACCCGAACGTGGAAAGACATTGCAACAGTTTTCATCAGCTAGTATAGTTACAATTTCCAACTGGACGTTTTTACTCGATAGCTTGAGACAACTCGGCAAGAGAATCGACTATCTTTCGTCAACTTTCTGACCCATTAGAGGGGAAAAGCTGTGAAGATGACAAATATGCCCTCTGAAAAGGAGCAAGTCCAGATCGTAGTTAAGAATCTGCAACCCCCCCTGAAACGCTATCTGATTACACAACCGCTCTCCACATTTGAGCAGTTATTTGGTTCTGGAATTTAGATAAAAGACACAATCCAATCCGGTAACATTGAGAAAATAGAACCCAGTCAGTAACCACCACGAAGGACTTTCCCTGCAACCAACCAAAATCCATCCGCTGCTCGCTCGGGCGAGGTGAACCTTTTAAATCCTTCTTCTTCCATCCATCCAGCAAACATCCTTCAGCAGTCAGACAATGGCCAACTGCAAAAAAAGCCGAGGAGGGTCTTCACTCCCCTCAATATTTCTTTATCCACCACCCTGAATCGACTAGTCGAGAAGGGGCTCATCAAGTCATTAGACCCCATGCATGTTCATGACCCACTTCCTCCAAGATATAATGCCTCATAATACTGTGCCTTCCGCCAAAGCCACGGGCATTTAACTGACAAGTGGATGAGGCTCCACCATGCGATCCAGAATCTCATTGATAACAAAGTGATTCCTCCTCCATCAGTAACCTCAAAGCTGAACATTACTACTAACCCATTACCAAATCATGCTAGGCAAGCTGGGGTCAATTGTGTGACTTTGGGACAGTCTGAAGACCCAAGTCAGTTTATTTGTTCAGCACACCTACCACGCCCGTTTGTTCCACCTATCAAGGATTCGATAAGTTGTTCATTCGTGATGATTAGAGGCAGCCGAGACAGAATGGAAGAATGAAACGATAAGGCTTGGGAATGGTATCGACTTATGATCCAAGTTTACCAACATGAGGAAGAGGAGCACAACGAGGTGGATGATTGGCCGTTGGATTATCCAACTAGGCCTCATGGGTTTACTCATGTACTTGATAGAATCACACTTTCCCGACTTTTTTAGGAAGAAATACATGTTGACGACAAGCAATCTTATTGGCTAGTCAAGGTTGTGTTGAAATCTGATAGGACCGAATGGACCAAGTTTTGGGTCGCTCATGAACAACAAGTAAATTTTATTGAAGAGGATATCTGGGAAGAAATTGATAACACGTGAGCTATCAAAGATGATCAGAAAAGACAAAAAGGGCAGCCATTAGTAACTTACATGACTTGTGGGCATTTGAAAACCCTCTGCATGAGGTAAGACAGACTGATAATGTCATGCTCGGCTTATGGGACCTTGAAGATGGCGTGGAGCACCTTACCCAAAGTGGAAGACATTTTAAGCCAGCTCAGCTAGAGAAAGGATAGCCAAGTGGAAAAGGGAAGGAGACAGAGCAAGAGGAGGAAGATGATGCCGCATTGAGACCACTGAAAAAGTCACAAGCCAACATCAGTATTTGGTGGCTACTGATGTCCTCGCACAAGCACAGGCAAGCTGTGCTGAATGTTTTGAGCAAAGCCAACTTACCGATAGAAGCCACGCCAGAGCAATTGATCTGATTGATTCTACCGACGGTCGAACCAAAAGTTATTTTCTTTTCTGATAAGAATTTACCCGCTGAAGAAAAAAGTCACAACAAGCCGCTCCACATCATTGTCAAGTGCCTGGAAAAATGGGTCATAGTAACCTTCATCACTAATGGGTCCATCTTGAATGTTTGCTCATTAAGAACAGCCATCTTCTTGGGGATGAGACCCAACCAATTTACTTCCAGCAATCAAGGGGTGCAGGCCTATGACAACACCAGAAAGGATGTACTAGGATTGGTGTCATTCACCGTTTCAGGGGGACATTCGAAAACGTCAGTAGAGTTTCACGTACTAGACGTCCTGGTATCCTTCAATCTGCTGCTGGGCAGGCCGTGGCTACATGACCCAAATGTTCAGATAGTGCCGTCTACCCTTCACCAGAAACTGAAATTGATAAAAGATGGAACAGTTTTGACCATTCATGGAGAGGACAATATCCATCCCCCGAAGAGAGGAGAAAGTACAACTCTGCTAGAAGTTCAGCACAGTGAAGATGATGTGTTACTAAGTGGTTTTCGATTTGATGAAGTACAGGCTGTTCATATGCTGATGCATGAGGAAGAAAGATATGTCAACCCGAAGGCCGTAACCATGATGAGAAAAATGTTCTTCTTCCGCAGTATAGGATTGGGTCGTAAACTGCAAGGAATCCCTGAACCCATTCAGGTAATGCCAACTTCGTATCGTTTTGGTCTTGGGTATGTGCCAACAGAAGAAGATCTGGAAAGGCCTAGAAAGGGACGAAAGGCCAATTATTTTGGGACACTCAATGGATACTTCATCAAGGAAGGGGAAGACTTCTCGTATTGTGGCTTTCCAGAACTGTGGATTGATGAAGAAACCAATCAACAACTGCATGGGTTGGAGATCTTTTTCAGTCACCAGTTGTCCGACACAGAGGAGGGAGAATCAATGGAAGGAGAGAAGAAAGAAAAGAAGGTTCAGAAAGAGGATTGGGCTAACAAACTCAATAGTACCGACCTGGGAATGCTGTTCCACGAGAAGATGACTCAGCTGCACATAACTTAATCGGACTGTTACATGATGGGTTTCAACGCACTGGCCGACTGTACCTGGCTCATTGTTGGCGCCGCCATGAGGGAAGTAAAGAACTGGACCGTCGAGTCTGATGATGTGCACTTTGTCTGTCTCGAGTCTAGGATCGAGTCTGAGTCTGTAATTGAGGGCACATCTATTGGTGCTCCCCTTTCTTCCTTTGCTGTCGAGTTTGTAATCTCCGCTATTTTTAATGAAATAAACAAAAATTTTGGTTACACTGCTTTGTTTGATTAATTTCATACACTTTCCAACGATTTTGAATTCGACAGGAATGTCCCTGAAGAAATAAAACTTTTAATAAATAGAGAAGAACAATTGTGTGCCCAACCAATAATTAAAGAAACTTTGCCAATAAATCAGGGTAATGAAAATAATCTGCAAAATGTCCAAATTAATTTTTCTTTATCCTTAGCTGAACAAGAACAATTAATAATTTTATTAAAAGAATTTAAAGATGTGTTTGCATGGTCTTATATGGATATGTCCGGAATTGATCCCGACATCGTCCAACACCATATCCCTCTATACCCCGATGCTAAACTGGCCAAACAAAAATTAAGACGCATCCGACCAGAATGGACTCTGAAAATCAAAGAAGAAGTTTTCAAACAGATCAACGCTGGATTCCTAATGGTAACTGAGTATCCGAAATGGGTAGCCAATATAGTGCCAGTTTTAAAGAAGGACGGCCGCATCCGAGTCTGCGTGGATTTTCAGGATCTCAACAAGGCTAACCCAAAAGATGATTTCCCTGTGCCACACATCGACGTCTTGGTTGACAGACAGCGGGGCATGCCTTGCTTTCATTCATGGATGATTTTTTTAGGTACAACCAAATTTTGATGGATCCTGAAGACAGAGAGAAGACGACATTTATCACGCCTTGGGGCACTTATTCTTATCGTGTGATGCCGTTTGGTTTAATGAATGCAGGGGTAACTTATCAAAGGACTGCCACTACCTTATTGCATGACATGATATACAAGGAGGTCGAAGTATACGTGGATGATATGATAGTTAAATCCAAGGATCGGGAAGGCCACATCACAGCACTGCGAAAGTTCTTTGAAAGGATTCGAAAGTATAAGATGCGGCTCAACCAGCAGAAGTGTGCATTTAGAGTCACTTCCAGAAAAATACTTGAATTCATGATCACTCAACGAGGCATCGAAGTCGACTCTTCGAAAATCAAAGCAATTTTAGAGATGCCTCCTCCGAGGACCGAGCGCGAAGTTAGGGGTTTTCTGGGAAAGATCCATTTTATTAGCTACTTCATCTCTAAATTGACAACTACTTGTGAGCCGCTCTTCCGCCTATTGAAGAAAAGAGTTGAATTTGAATGGGATCAAAAATGCCCAGACGCCTTTGATGCCGTACGATTGTACTTACAAAGTCCTCCTGTTCTAGTTTCTCCCGAACCTGACAGGCCACTGATCCTCTATTTATCACTGACTAATTCAGCTATGGGACGCATGCTTGCACAAGAAGGTGAAACTGGAGTCGAGAAAGCTGTCTGCTACTTAAGCAAGAAGATGACTGGATTAGAAATACGGTACATGCCGCTGGAGAAGACAAGTTGGGCCTTGGTTTGGGCTTCCCAAAAATAGAGGCATTACATACGGTCTTTCACAGTGAACATCATCTCTCGAATGGACCCGTTGAAGTATCTGTTCGAAAAATCGGCACTAACAGGAAGGCTAGCCCGATGGTTGCTACTATTATCCGAGTTTGATCTCCAATATGCCACCCGAAAGTTTGTCAAATGCAGAGTAGTAGCAGAATTTCTGGCCGATCAACCAGTTAGAGGGGATGAAGACACGAAATTCCAGTTTCCCGACAAACAGCTAATGAAAGTTGGGGGTGTTAGATGGGCTCTACATTTTTTATGGCGCATCCAATCAATATGGTTATGGTGTAGGAGTCCTTCTTGTCACCCCCGATGATTCGCATGTTCCGTTGTCCCTAAAACTAAATTTTGAAGTCCCAACAATCAAGTTGAGTATGAAGCATGTTTAGCGGGATTGGAGGCAACCTTAGAACTCGGGGCATGAAAACTAGAAGTCGTTAGAGACTCAGCATTGGTAGTTTCGCAAGCAAGAGGAGAATGGAAGGTCAGGGATGTAACCTTAATTCTTTACCATCAAGAACTGGAGAGGTTAATGTCATGCTTTGAATCAGTAATCTTCACCCATGTGCTAAGATTGCAGAACAAGTTCGCCGATGCACTAGCCACCATGATTGGCATACCACCCAGAGTTCGGATGAGACCTTTGATAATTGAGCAGAAAAGAAAGCCAGTATATGAAATGACAGCCGCTATCGAAGAAAGCACGAACGGACTTTTATGGTATTTTGACATCCAGAACTTCATTGAAAAAGGAGAATATCCCAAGTTTGCCAGTAAAAAGAATAAACGGGCGATGCGACGACTGTCTGCGCAGTTTGTCATTTATGGTGGTAGACTGTACAAACGAGGACATTTTGGAGTTAACAAGCTATGTGTAAATACTAAAAATGGTCAAGAACTAATGAAGAAAAATTCACGCAGGAGTTTGTGGACCACCCATGAGCGAAAATATGTTAGCCAAGAAGATCCTACGACAAGGGTACTTTTGAATAACAATGGAAACATATTGTATTCAGTTTGTGCAGAGGTGTCATAAGTTCCAGATTCACGCAAATCTCATGCACGTTCCCCCGTCTTAGCTGTATAATCTGACGTCACCATGGCCGTTTTTAGTATGGGGCATCGACGTGATTAGCATAATAACACCGAAGACATCTAATAGACATGAGTTTATCTTAGTGGCCATTGACTATTTCACCAAATGGATGGAAGCAACTTCCTACTCATATTGAAGGCCTCCCACGTCGCTAAGTTTATTAAGAAAAATATCATTTGTCGGTACGAAGTCCCACATGAGGTCATTTCAGATAATGGCTCACATTTCCAATGGGAAGTCTTGGACCCTTTCAAGGAATATCGGATAGTGGCTCATAAATTCTGGTCATATCGGCCGCAAACCAACGAAGCAGTCGAGGCAGCGAACAAGAACATCAAGAAAATTCTCCAAAAGACAATCAACTCACACAAAAATTGGCCAAAGCATCTCCCATTTTCACTTTGGGAATACCGAACGTCGATCAGAACCTTAACTGGAACTACGCCATACTCTTTAGTATATGGGATGGAAACTGTTCTTCCCATTGAGGTGGAAATCCCCTCGCTAAGGGCAGTGGCCGAGGTCAGTATTTCAGAAGCAGAATGACAGAAGAACCGGATGGAGGAGTTGCTCCTGTTTGATGAAAGAAGGCTGCAAGCTCTATTTCATATACAAGGTTACCAAAGGAGGATAGCCTGAGCGTTCAACAAAAAGGTCAAGACTCGAGATCTCAGAGAGGGAGATCTAGTTCTTAAGGAAATCAGAGCTCCTATCTTGGACCCAAGGGGCAAGTTCAAGCTATACTGATCCGGACCGTTTCTCATTAAAACCATCATGACCGGTGGTGCAGTCATTATTGTGGATCTAGATGGCAATGTATTCTCCACTCCAGTAAACCTTAATCAACTCAAGAAGTATTATCCCTAAGATAAAAATAAAGATAAAAGAAAAGCTCACTGAATTGAAAACCAAAAAGACGACACAGGAAAAAATTAGAGCAACCCGCAAGGTCGAAAATCCGAAAGGGCGACCTTGGCAAAAGTTAGGGTATTACAAAAGGAGAATGTCAATACTCGAGTGAAAATCAAGTCCGAACTACATTAAGGCGTAATTCCGTCTTTCAGGATACGTAGGCAGCTTCTTTAAGAAGTCTGGCCACTTTCTTTGTTTTAACCATCCTTGAATCTGAGTAAGATCAATGCAAATCAATTCTTGAATTTTGATAATAAAGTCATTAAAACTTTGGATAAATTTAAACCATCTTAAACATAAAGTGGGAAGTTTTTTATTACTACAGACAAGACTACAAAGTTCTTAAATAAAAGGAGGGCATACAAGTCCCAAACTCTACGAACAAAATGAAGGAAAATTGTGAAATTTTCAAAACAAAGCAAAGGCCCTCAAATTCTCCTCCTTTTTGCCACTTGTTTCCCCTCTTCTTTGCCTTTCTTCTCCCTATCTTGTGTCAACCATGTCTTATATTCAGCAGAAAGATCAGGACACTGCAACTGGTGCATCTCAATCAATGAGCGAGTTGGCCAGACATCCCGATATTATGCTAAAAAAGGAGCTCGCAGTGCAGAAGAAAACAGATGGTCTCGAATGTTAGGGAAAATGGTCTGGCTCCGCCCGAACTACCGTATGATCCGACAAGGGTAGTAGAAAGAAGTCTGAGACATACCAACAAGCAGCACACCAGGATTATCCATACTGGTCAGAGTCATAGGAGGAATCTGCCACCAGGGGCACTGCCAGGTAATGTCTCAACCAGTCAGAGAGGAAAGATATTGTCGCCAAGATGCCTCAGTGTCACATATCTGATAATGCAGATGGTAAGGGAAAGCAGCAGCATTGTGTCTATCAGTGGGAGGTTTCTGTATAAGGTTCACCTTCTCCATCAGCCAGATTTGTAGCAAGGGTTAGAACAGCAAGAGAAAGGTTTTGCAGTGTAACAGAGAACTTGATACAAAGGAAGATGCTAAGATCACCTAGAGAAGTAAAGGGTTGCCAGCAAAGGTGGTGGTTTCGTCGCGAAGAACAGCGTCCAAGTCCAGCTGTGTCTTAGCTAAAATATCGAGGCCACAAAATTGCATCACCTGCTGCCAAACTGAGAGAAAGAGAGTAGGAACGACAATAGAACCTCACGGAAGCAACTCCAAAATAGCAGCAAACTCCTCTACAGTGGGACAAAGTTCTTCGAGACCAAACCAAAAGACATGCGACTGCGGATCCCACAGTTGTGCAGCAGCCATTAGTAAGGGTTTGTTAATCTTCACGGTCCTCAGTGAGAAAAGGGTATTCAAGCCAAATGGGGCAAAGTTCAAACGTTCGATATGGGAGAGTGTTTTGATCCATAGAGAAAGAGAAGAAGCCATCTGAGCCCGAGCAACAGCAAATGGGGCCTTCAGGGCTATATTTATAAGGTAGAAAAAGTCAAAAAATCAAAATTTTTGAAAAAAAGATAATCAATGTGGCGACCGCCATCTTGAAACTGGCAATCGCCAACTACAAAATGCACACAATACAGTGATATCATTTCTTTGATCAGGCGACTGCCATGTTGAAAAGGGTGACCGCCAGCTTCACATTTTGGGAAATTGGCAACCGCCATGTTCTGTTATGACGACTGCCATGTTTGAACATGGCGGTATGGGACATGTTGCAATCTGTGTGATTTGTATCAGTCGTGCCGCCTAAATTACGCATCCATGGCAGTTTGAGTATCAAAATAAGGGGTAAACATACAACAGAATAACAAAGCAAGAAAATGGCGCGAAGGCCCTAAAGATGCATAAAAAGCAATATAATGTGAATCAGCGCACCAAGGCCCAATAAGCAGCAAAACTGGGGCACACGGGCCCATGAAGCAAATAAGTGTATATGTCTAACATGGGCATGCAGGCCCATCAAAATAAATGTATCAGGATGAAACAGGGGAGGGGGAAAGCTCTCTCTTACTAGTGCCTGGGGCGAACTCGGCGGGAGAAAGGATCGGCCTCGTCCGAATTATCGTCCTCGAAGAGTCTGTTGAAGTCGTCACCATCGTCGCTACTGGAGGAAGAAATGACTCTAGATCGGCTCTGAGCAGATGAAGCAGACCCTCTAGAACGAGCTCGAGAAGACGCCCGGGAACCATGACCTCTAATCAGGGCTGGGTCGAGACTAGAGCAGGTGCCGGCACTGCGCTGGCAGCCGGAGCTGGATGCTGTCAAATGAAAAATAAGACTCGAAGCAGAATAAATACAAGAAAATACAAAAAATTAAAAAGAACACACAAGCTACTCACGGCGGCTACTAGTATGAAAGCGACGCCGGCTGCCCGCATTGAGGCATCCATCTGCCGGACCAGTACCCTCAAGCCAGTAATCATCAGCATCGCCCGTTCTAACCAAGCCTGATCGATCTGTAGAAGAAAATAGTTCAGAAAAGACTAGACAGATAAAATAAGTGACTGAGGGAAATATAGAAGACAAATCTGGCCGATGTTAGCCCTGAACTCTGATTCCGGCAGAATAAGAACCGGCAGAGAGAAGGGGAAGCCATAAACCACAGTCTGGACATCCCATTGCAGCTCTGGGCCCCTCCCACCAACAGTATCCCTAGTAGCAGCTCCGGCAGTTGCTCCAGCTGCAGCTGCAGCCCCATCATCAGCAGCAGTAGCAGTAGCTCCAGCATCAATGCCCATAGCCTCTAGTGACGGGGCTTGTCTCCAGCCTCATGGGACAACCGGCCGGGTCCTAATGGCCCCATCAAATGAGCCCGGGCCCAAGCCATGTAGTCTCCCTCCGCTACAAGTAGCTCCATAGTAGTGGTCCCGACGGTCTTCGGCAGAAGGTCGACCCGGCCCAGATCCTCGGTCAAGCGCATACATGCCGGAGGAACCACTGGGATCCGAAAGTCATCTTGGCCGAGCGACTAGCGAACCACTCGCTCTCCCAAGTAGTACTCCCGCCCAAATGGGCCCTCCCGCAGGATACGCCTCACCGCGATATCACGGCTGCGCATAAGATCTGTGTCGGCCCTATCCTCTACCCCTCTCTAGACACCTAAGTGGACAATGCAAGGAATAGTAAGAAATACAGTTCGATGAATAGTGTGTGGGGCAGTACAGTACAATATAGTGAGCAGAATGGAAAATAGTGCAGTGCAGTACAATGAACAGCGTAGTAAGCAGTGTAATACAGAAAGCAGTGTATTGAATAAAGATAGCTGGTCGGGGGTCATCCGGTCCAAAGACTCCCGGAACCGGTCGAGATCCTTCCCTTCGGCTTTTTTTCCCTTCAGACCACGGGACCACCGAGCTGCACAGGGAATAACCAAAGGGTCTGCCGCAGAGTTCATCGGGACGTGAAGCCCGAGGAACTCATAAGTCCATAACTGCAAAGAAGAAGATGTCAACAAGCAGAAATAACAGATAACATAAATGGATGAGGAACTGCTGAAACAAAGTCATACCTCTCAGACCCTCCAATATCCCCCGATGTTGAGCTCCTAAGGGAACCGGGTCAAGGTCCCCATAAAGCTATAGAGAGTAGCTGGAGCAGCGCTTCCCCAGTCATAGCTAGCAACCCGATTAAGATGAGCCAGGCTGCCCAGATATTGCAAATGAACGGTATTCTACTTGTTCGAAAATAAGGAGGTACCGAACATATACATAAGAAAGCCTCGGGTGACCCACTCGTAGTGGCGTGGCTCGGTGCACTGAAAGTGTTGAAAGAAGTCAAAGAATCAAGTGTATCTGACTCTGTCGCGGTCCATCTGAGCCGGAACAACCCCGAGGAAATACAACAACGTGTCGGCGGACTGCGCAATGGTGGGATCAACGGGGATGGAAGCTCCTCCAATTCGGATGCCGATGATGAGGGGAAAATCCAAATGCGTTAGAGTAGCCTCGAAAGTGGTGAAGTGGAAAGTGTTGGTGGTATCCCACCACTGCTCGGCCAAGGCTATCAGCCACACCCGATCATTGCTTGTTCTACCCAAAAGGAGTATGAAACGAGCAAAACCAGAGGCATCAATGTAAGCCCGGCTAGGAGCGGGGAGGGCATCATACCACTCCAACAACTCTCTGGAGGCAGAACCTTCGAAGCTCTGGACATAATGACCAGCCTATAAAAGAAGCCAGATAAAGAACAAATCAAGCAAGCAAGGTGCAGAAAATATCTGAAGAAAAAGTCCTAGAAAACTAGGTGCCCCAACCCTAGGTTCGTGTGCAAGTGATGACCCTTCGATTTCTTTCAAACCCTAGAAAATTAGGCACCCTAACCCTAGGTTAACGATTCCTAGTGATCCAAAGTCCCGGTGCACTAGTCGAATTTCTATCATTCTTCTCAAGGATTCTTACCAAATAAAAGAAAAAAAAATAACAAAAATCTTTCTAAAATTTCTGGGATTTTTTTTTCTAAGATTTTTTACAAATTTCTGTGGCATTTTTAAAATTTTTCTTAATTTTTCAACATTTTTCTCAAAATTTACAAGGGTTTCTATAATTTTCTGGAGTTTTCTAAAATGTTTCCAAAAAATTTTCAAACTTTTTTCTCAAAATTTTTCTAAAATTTTCTAAAAAAATTTCAAATTTTTTCTCTAAATTCTTCTAAAATTTTCTAGTATTTTCTAAAATTTTCTCAAAATTTTTCTAAAATTTTCCCAAAATTTTTTGGTATTTTCTAAAATTTTTCAAAATTTTCTAGTATTTTCTAAGATTTTTTCAAAATTTCATCAAATTTTTTCTAAAATTTTCCCCAAATTTTCTAGTATTTTCTAGGATTTTTTCAAAAATTTTCTCAAATTTTTTCTAAAATTTTCCAAAATTTTTCTAACATTTTCCCAAAATTTTCTCAAAATCCTTCTAAGATTTTTCCAAAAATTTCTCAAAATTTTTCTAAAATTTTCTAGTATTTTCTAAAAATTTTCCAAAATTTTGTCAAATTTCTTCTAAAATTTTCTAGTATTTTCTAAAAAAACAAAAAAAAATTCTAAAATTTTCTCAAAAATTTTTTTCAAAAATTTCTAGATTTTTTTAAATATTTCTAAATTTTTTTCAAAATTTTCTTAAATTTTCTAAATCAAAATTTTTTTCTCGAAACTATGAGTTGCTCTCAACAAATCATAGCTTACCTCGAATTTTTCCTCGAATTTTTGGAAATTTTCTCAAAATTTTTAAAATTTTCTAATGATTTTCGAAAATTCTTTAAACTTTTAAAAATTTACCCCAATTTTTAGAGATTCGTTCCAAAATTCTAAAATAAAAAATATAAGAAAAAAATAATAAAATAATAAAGAATCAAAAATCAAAAATCAAAACAAAGATTTTTCCCCTGAATTTGTGTTTTTTTTAAAAGAAAAGCAGTAAAAATTTAAACCTTTTATTGTTAGGATTTTCGCTAAAATAATCGCTTCTTTTTATTGGTTGTTTTAAAAATTATAATTGTCCATACTGCTTTGATTTTCATTGCATGAGTATATAAGTTAAACTCAAATTTTAATCATCATTCATCAATCAACATCCACATCAAAATCATACAACACATTAAAAATTATCATCAAATCACATCATATGGGGAATTCTAAACATGCGTCTACGTTTAATATTCCATACTTTGATATTGAAACAAGTAGGGATAGGATACCTACCGATGGGCGTCGACGAGACATGTGATGGTCGGCCACCCGCAATAGAATGTCGGCGGCAATTGCATCCTCCGGGGGCTCTAGTGCCTCAAACCACGTGAAACTATGCGATGAGGTAGGGGATCATACGTACGCGGGTCGAAAGGTGCCGGATGACCGTCTCCAGCATTGGAGGCCAAAAAGTCAGCCACTGCGGCCTCCGCATCAGCATAAGCAGCCGCCTGAGCCACAGCAGCTGCTCGTACCTCCTCAGCAACGCGGCGGGAGGCAAGCTCTGCCCCAAGTGCACCCATCTCAGCAATGGGCTGCGTGGAAGTACCCCCACTAGCGGAGGGGTCCAGTCATGCCCCCAAATCGTCATATCCCTGATCCTGGCTCGCCAAAAAAAGGAATGGGATCACGAATAACAGTGTGAACATCTTGTACCTCAGAAATATAAGAGAGAAGAGGCATGAAAGCTTAAAAGGAAAGAAAAACAAGAGAAAGTTTGAGGGAAGGTTGAGAGCGCGGGGCGCTAGAGAGAGAGCGAAGAGTAAGAATGGGCATGGTATGTGCGCTCTGGAGAGTCTTGTACGCGCCTGGAGGTGGCGGTCGCCACATTCCATCTCGGCGGCCGCCAGGTCACCCAGGAGACACACGACGACCACCGTGTCGTAGGAATTTCTATCAAGCGACCGCCGTGTTAGACGGATTTAGTCTAGGCGGTCGCCAGTCTGTCAACCGTCATATCATTCCCATCACGGCGACCGCCAACTCCAAAGTTGGCGGCCCAGTATCAGTTCACCATTACGATGTTTGAGGGCTGTTTGGGTATTTTTTTTCTTTTATTCTTATCATTGGTATGCGTTTATTTTATTCACTAAAAAATAACAAAATAATAATAATAATAATTTCTAGAAAACATAAAATCTTTTAATGTTTGTTTCTGTGTACATGTTTTGTTTCTAAAAATAATTTTTAGAACTTTTCAAAAATAGTCTCGGAAGTTTCTTAAAAATACTTTGAGAAAATTTTATGTGTATTAAACCCTTATCTCTTTGAGGTATTTTTCACTCCAATAAATTAAATTTTAAGCCATAAATTTGGCTTTTAATTATTTTTAATTTCGTATCTCATCCTAAATTTTATATCTTAACTCAACCTATTAATTTGTGATATCCTCTCTGATTAATAGAGGATTAGTGGCCTATCAGGTTTGGGAGGAGCTAGAACAAGAGGATTTTGTAAGTGCTGTTGTACGGCATCAAAGGCGTCTTGGCATTTCTGATCCCATTCAAATTCAACTAATTTCTTCAATAGAGGGAAGAGCGGCTCACAAGTACTTGTCAATTTAGCGATGAAGCGGCTGATAAATTGGATATTCCCTAGAAAACCCCTAACTTCTCGCTCAATCATCGGAGGAGGCTTTTTCAAAATTGCTTTGATTTTCAAAGGGTTGACTTCAATGCCTCATTGAGTGATCATGAATCCGAGCATTTTTTTGGCAGTGACTCCAAATACACACTTCTGCTGGTTAAGCCGCATCTTGTACTTTCAGATTCTTTCAAAGAATTTTTGCAGAGCTGTGATGTGGCCTTCCTGATCCTTTGATTTGACTATCATATCATCCACGTATACTTCGATCCTTGGATTTGACTACCATATCATTCATGTACACTTCGACCTCCTTATGTATCATTTCATGCAATAAGGTAGTGGCAGCCATTTGATAGGTTGCCCCTGCATTTTTCAAACCAAACGGCATCATACGATAACAATAGGTGCTCCAATGCGTGATGAATGTCATCTTCTCTCTGTCTTTGGGATCCATCAAAATCTGGTTGTACCTGGAAAAGCCATCCATGAATGATAACAAGGCATGCCCCGCAGTACTGTCGACTAAGACATCAATGTGTGGCAATGGAAAATTTTCTTTCGGGCTAGCTTTATTGAGATCTCGAAAGTCCACGCAGACTCGAATACGACCATCCTTCTTTAAAACTGGCAATATATTGGCTACCCATTTCGGATATTCGGTTACCGTTAGGAACCTAGCGTTGATCTGTTTGACAACATCTTATTTTATCTTTAGAACCCATTCTGGCTGGATTCGTCTTAGTTTTTGTTTGATCGGTTTAGCATTAGGGTATAGAGGGATATGGTACTGGATAATGTTGGGATCAATTTCATGCATATCTTTGTAAGACCGTTCAAATACATATTTGAATTCTTTTAATAAAGTTATTAATTGTTCTTGTTCAGTTAAGAAAAAAGAAGAACCAATTTGAATATTTTGCGGGTTAGTTTCATCACCTAGATTTATTGATAAAGTTTCTTCAATTATTAGTTGGGCACGCATTTCTCTTTCTCTTTTTATTAAAAGTTTTATTTCTTCGGGAGGAGCAAGAACATGAGGATTTTGTAAGTACTATCGTACGGCATTAAAGGCGTCTTGGCATTTCTGATCCCATTCAAATTCAACTCCTTTCTTCAATAGACGGAAGAGCAGATCATAAGTAGTTGTCAATTTAGAGATGAAGCGGCTGATAAATTGAATCTTTCCCAGAAAATCCCTAACTTCTCGCTCGGTCCTCGAAGGAGGCATCTCCAAAATTGCTTTGATTTTTGAAGGGTCAACTTCGATACCTCGTTGAGTGATCATAAATCCAAGCATTTTTCCGACAGTGACTCTAAATGCACACTTCTGTGGGTTGAGATGCATCTTATACTTTCGAACCCTTTCAAAGAACTTTCGCAGTTCTGTGATGTGGCCTGCCCGATCCTTGGATTTGACTATCATATCATCCAAGTATACTTCGACCTCCTTGTGTATCATGTCATGCAATAAGGTAGTGGCAGCCCTTTGATAAGTTGTTCCTGCATCCTTTAAACCAAACGGCATCACACGATAAGAATAAGTGCCCCAAGGCATGATAAATGTCGTCTTCTCTCTATCTTCGGGATCCATCAAAATCTGGTTGTACGTGAAAAAATCGTCCATGAATGAAAGCATGGCATGCCCCATTGTACTGTCAACCAAGACGTCGATGTGAGGCAACAGGAAATCATCTTTTGGGCTAGCCTTGTTGAGATACTAGAAATTCACGCAGACTCGGATGCGGGCGTCCTTCTTTAAAACTGGCACTATATTGCCTACACATTTCGGATACTCAGTTACCATTAGGAATCCAGCGTTGATCTGTTTGGCAACATCTTCTTTGATTTTCAGAGCCCATTCTGGTCGAATGCGTCTTAATTTTTGTTTGACCGATTTAGCATTAGGGTATAGAGGGATATGGTGTTAGACGATGTCGGGATCAATTCAGGACATATCCTCATAAGACCATGCACACACATCTTTAAATTATTTTAATAAAGTTATTAATTATTTTTGTTCAGCTAAGGATAAAGAAAAATCAATTTAGATATTTTGTAGATTATTTTCATCACCCAGATTTATTGACAAAGTTTCTTCAATTATTAGTTGAGCACGCATTTTTTCTTCTCTTTTTATTAAAAGTTTTATTTCTTCGAGAATATTTTCATCGAATTTAAAATTGTTAGAAAGCGTATAAAATGAATCAAACAAAGCAGAGTAACTGGAAATTTCGTTCATTTCATTAAAAACAACGGAAATTACAAACTCAATAGAAAAAAAAGAGAGAGAAGTACCAACAAATGTGCCATCGACTACAGACTTAGACTCGATCCCAGACTCGAGATAGACAATATGCACATAATCAAACTCGATGGTCCAGTTCTTTACTTCCTTTGTGGCTGCATCAACAATGAGCTGGGTACAGTCGGTCGGTGCGTTAAAACCCATCATGAAACAATTCGATTCAGTTATACGCAGCAGAGTCATTTTCTCGTGGAACAGCATTCCCAAGTCGATACCATCAAGCTTGTCAACCCAATCCTCTTCTCGAACCTTCTTTCCTTCCTCTTCCCCTTCTATTGTCTCTTCCTCTTCTGTGTCCGACAACCAATGGCTGAAGAAGATCTCTAATCTTGGCAACTTTTGATTAGTCTCCTCGTCAATCCATGGCTCGGGAAAATTGTAATACGAGAAGTCTTCCCCTTCCTTGATGAAGTATCCATTGAGTGTCCCAGAATAATTGGCCTTTTGCCCCCTTCTAGGTCCTTCCTGATCTTCCTTTGTTGGTTTATATCCTAGACCAAAACGATGTGAAGTGGGAAAAACCTGAATGGGTTCCAAGATACCTTGTTGTTTACGCCCCAATCCCATGCCAGGGAAGAGGGACATTTTTCTCATCATCATTAAAGCTTGGGGGCTGACATACCTTTCTTCCCCATTCATTAGTGTCTAAACAGCCCTAGCTTCATCAAACTGAAAATCGCTAAGCAACACGTCGTCTTCACTGTGCTGAACTTCTACCATAGTTGTGCTCTCTCTTCCCTTTGGGGGATGAATACTATCCTTTCCATGGATGGTTAATACTGTTCCATTTTTTATCAATTTTAGTTTTTGGTGAAGGGTAGAGGGTACTCCCTGAACATTCGAGTCATGTAGCTACTGTCTGCCTAGCAGCAGATTAAAGGAAGCCAGGGCGTCTAGTACGTGAAACTCTACTAACATTTCCAAAGGTTCCACTAAAACGGCGAATGACACCAATCCCAGTACATCCCTTCTAGTGTTGTCATAGGCCTGCACCCCTTGATTGCAGGGAGTAAATTGGTCGGGCCTCATCCCCAAGCAGATGGTTGTTCTTAAAGGTCAAACATTCAAGGCAGACCCATTATCGATGAGGGTTACTGGGACCTATTTTTCTAAGCACTTGACAGTGATGTGGAGTGCTTGTTGTGACTTTTTCCTTCAGCGGGCAAACCCTTATTAAAAAAGAAAATAACTTTTGGTTCGGCGGTTGGCAGAATAACTCCAATAAGCTGCTCAGGGATTGCATCTATCGGAACACTGGCCTTATTCAACACTTTCAAAATAGCTTGTCTGTGCTTGTGTGAAGCCATCAACAAGCCCCATGTACTGATGTTGGCCTATATCTTTTTTAATCGTCTCAATACGGCATCATCCCCTTATTCTTGCTCTGTCTCTTTCTCTTTTCCACTCGGTTGTCCTCTCTCTAGCTGAGCTGGCTTAAAATGTCTTCCACTTCGGGTAAGGTGCTCTACGCCATCTTCAGGGTCCCATAAGTCGGGCATGACATTATCAGTCTGTCTCACTTCGTTTAAGTGCAGAGGGCTTTTAAACGTTCACAAATCATTTAGGTCACTAACGGCCGCCCTTTTCCTTCTTTCCTCGTCGTCTTCGATTGCCCATGTGTTGTCAATTTTCTCTCAGATGTCTTTCTCAATAAAATCTATCTGCTTCTCTTGAGTGGCCCAAAAATCAGCCCACTCGGCCTCATCAGATTTCAACACAATCCTTACCATCCAATAGGATTGCATGTCATCAACGTGTATCCCTTCCTTAAAAGGTTAGGAAAAGGTAATTCCATCGAGTACATGGCCAAACCCAGAAGGCCTAGTGGGATAGTCCAACGGCCAATCATCCACCTCGTTGTGTTCCTCTTCCTCATGTTGGTAAACTTGGATCATGGGTCGATACCATTCCCAAGCATTATGGTTTCATTTTTTTATTCTGTTTCGGCTGCCTCTAATCATCATGAATGAACAACTTATCGAATCCTTGATAGGTGGGACAGACGGGCGCAGTAAGTGTGCTGAACAAATAAACTGACTCGGGTCTTCAGACTGTCCCAAAGTCACACAATTGATCTAGCCTGCCTAGCATGATTTTGCAATGGATTAGTAGTAACGTTTGGCTTTGGGGTTACTGATGGAGGAGGAATCACTTTATTGTCAATGAGATTCTAGATCTCATGACGAAGCCGCATACACTTGTTAGTTAAGTGCTCGTGGCCTTGGGGGAAGGCACAGTATAGGGAAACATTGTACCTCAGAGGAAGTGGATCAGAAACGGGCATGGGGTCCAATGGTTTGATGAGCCCCTTCTCGACGAGTCGATTTAGGGCGGTGGAAAAAGAAATGTTGAGGAGAGTGAAGACCCTCCTTGGCTTTTGTTGTTATTGGCCATTGTCTGACTGCTGAAGACGGTTTGCTGGTTGGGTGGAAGAAGAAGGATTTAAAAGGTTTACCTTGCCCAAGCGAGCAGCGGATGGATTTTGGTTGGTTGCGAGGAAAGTCTTTCGTGGTGGTTTCTGACTGGGTTCTATTTTCTCAATGTCACCGGATTGGATTGCGTCTTCTATCTGAATCCCGACATCAAATAACTGCTCAAATGTGGAGAGTGACTGTGTAATCAAATAGCATTTCAGGGGGGTCTGTTTGTCATCTTTGCAGCTTTACCCCTCTAACGGGTCAAAAAGTCGACGAAAGATTCTCAATTCTCCTATCTGGTTGTCTCAAGCTCTTGAGTAGTAACGTCTAGTTGGACATTGTAACTATACTCGCTGATGAAAATTATTGCAATGTCTTCCCACGTTCTGGTTTTACCTACATCAAGGGAGAGGAACCATTTCTAGGTTGCCCCAGACAGAGATCGGGGGAAGAGATGAACCTTCAATTGGTCATCAATTTCCATTGGCGACAAGGTATCAACATACATTCGGAGATGAATTCTGGGATCTCCGGTTCCGTCAAAATTTTCCATGTCTGGCATCTTGAATTTTTTTGGCAACTTGGCATCTGGGAACAGGCAGAATCTCCCTACGTCGAGCATATATTCCTCAACTCCTTTGGCTTTTCTCAACACCTTTTCCATCCAGTCGATCTTTTTTGCCAGTGTTGATTCCCTAGACTGGGCAGTGTTCTCTTCTTCTACTACAATTGGGCGAGGAACCCTACAATTGGGCGGGGAAACCGTGGTGGTACCACGACTTGTGGTATTTTCAATCTCTGGTTGTCATCCCAAAAGTCTTCAGCATTCTCATTCACGTTATCTGGCTGCCCATTTATACTGAGCATACGGGCTTGAATTGCTTGTATCTATGCCTGACATTGAGTTTGAGCTTGGGTCTGCTGCTCCACAGCTCGCTGTATCTCGATAATAGCCCTCATCAAGGCTATCAAATTAACTTCATTCTCTGCCATGTTAGTCGATTCAGATATTCTACGAAGTTCGTCCGGTTATGATCTTACCCAAACTCGTGTCAATTGTACTCTTTCCAGATCAATGGTATCCCACAGAAAAACCTAGGTCCTACAAGTAGAATAACCAATTTCAGACAATAGGCAGCAAATACCCCAGATACCCCAAAATAGCTAAAACTGAAATAATACCCCTATCGGGCCCATACCACCAGCATAACAACTGAACGTCTGAAGACCCCAGATGAGAACCAAAGGGGATAGATCAACTAAGCTCTTAGAGGAAAGGTTTTATCTTAAGAGGACGGTGTTCTGGTAAGATGACAGTCCTAACCCTCAAGAGATTGGTTTGACCTATGATTCTAAAGGGAAATGGACAGCACTCCGACAGAAAAACAGATCTAACTTTCAAGGATTCTGATGAAAAATGGGTAGCATAACGGAAAGTTCACAAGACCAGCTCTCATGGGTATAACAAAGGAAGCAAACCTAATACAACAATCGGGAAAAGCTGATAATCCAAGAAGAACCCGGAGGAGATAGAAACTACTCTAAAGGTGTCAAAAAAAATATGGGCATGACCCTGAGAAAATAACTATTTATGTGAAGGCCAAATACGGTGAAAAGCAAAGACTCGGGTAAGAATTCGAAGGAGAAACTAACTTAGACAAAGGATAACAGAAATTTCTGGCAGATCCTAAAAAAAGGACTAGCCTAATCTGAAAAAAATAATTCTAACAATATACAATCAAAACATACAACAAAAAAAATACATAATCCTACTAGGGTTAGCAGCACCTAACTGGAGGGTCTAAGTTCACTATATGCAAGAGGCCGGGTTTGCATAATTTGAATAGGGTACTTTCTAAATAGAGCCGGGTATATACCTCCCATGCCTGGCGTGGTGCATGACATGGTCAAATAGTATGCTCGAACTCTTTTACTACACCTATGGAAGCGTACAGTCAGCAAGGGCAGCCCATTTTTCCAACAAATCCCAAAACGGATCAACATTAAGGGTATCGGGTCAACCAGGCATGGGGGGTAAAGAACAATGCATATGCATGCAAAAATACAAGTGAGAAATTTTATTAAGAACCAATAATATTTTTAAGTATATCTCTCTTATTTGACTTTGAAAATCGGTCCCCAGCGTAGTCGCCAAAAAATATTGTGGCGTTGGGATTTGAGGGTTAAAAATGAGGGTATTCAAAGATGTTTTGAAAATTACTTTAATATCTTGAAAACCAACTTTTAAAAATTTTATTTTACTGAAAATAGAGTCGCCACTTAGTTTTTGAAAAAAATAAAAAAAAATAAAAAAAATGGCTAACTAATCTTGAAAGCGTTTAACCAGAGAAAAATGGTCTGGAGATTAAGGTACGAATTGAAAAAGGTGTTAGGCACCTCGTTCGCTCAACCGTAAGGTTGGCCTCTACTAATCATCATTGGTTCTTTAATAAAATTTCTCAAATACATGTAAATAAAGAAAATAGAGGTGAAGAGAGAACATTCAAAATCAAGTATAAAAAATACATAAGATATGTACATAACACTGCAAAACAAATAAATGTCAAAAAAATTTTCTAAATCCTAAGGCATACAATTTCAAATTAGAGGATATATAGATTAATCCCGCATACAATATTGTTTAAGCAATCTAAATTAATATGATTTGGTTAAAGGAATAAAATGCTAAAATTGCTAAAATTATCTAAATATGAATTGTAAATAAAAATAAGTTAAAGGCATGATTTAATAAAAATGACCAAAATAAATACCAAAACAAACTAAGTAAGACGATAAATTAGGTAGAAAAAAGGTGATGCATACCAAAGAAATTATTAAAAAAAATTAAAAGAGGTTTTTATAATTTTGTACATTTTACAGTTAATAAAAAAAAGGAAAGAGAAATACTATAGAAGAAAAATTAAATTAACAAAGGAAGATTTTGAAAAATAAAAGAAATTTTTGATTATTAACATCTTATATTTATAAAAAGAGAATTAAAAGAAAATAAAATAAAATAAAAGAAAGAAGTGACATAAAAAGAATAATTGAGTTTTAACTATTATGAGAAAAAAAATTATCATGCTATTTAAAAGTAAAAATTAACTTAAAAGTCTTTTTGTGATTTTTTAGGTTTAATAAAAGAAAAAAAAATTTAAAAAAAAGATAAAATAAGTACTAGAAAAAAAACATAAAGTTATAGAGAAAGAAAATATAACATTTTATGAAAATGAAACTAATAATAAAAAGAAAATTCTATACTAAAAGAAAATACTAAAAAAAAGAATTACATTAAAAAGAAAAAATATAGAACGACTACTAGAACATTAAAGTAATACTTAAAAAGAAAATAAAAAAATAGAAATAAAATATACTAAGTAAAAGTGGAACACTAACTTAAAAGAAAAGAAATGAAATATTAACGATAAATTACATTACAAGAAAACAGAATAGAATGTTATGAAAATAAGAATTTAAATTAAACAAAAAAGAAAATTTAATACTATGACACTAAAGAAATGAAATAAAGTGCTAGAACGTTGAATTAACATAAAAGAAAGAAAAAGAAAAGAAATGAGACTTTTGAATTAAATAGGTATAATATTGACTATTATAACCATTTATTATGTAAGTGTTTAAATTATGACAATTAACAACATTAATAAGTTGTAGTTGTTAAAATAAATATTAGCACTATTTAATGATTTAACAATTAGTAATAAGTTTAATAATGAAAGTAAGTAAATGAAACGAGTAGACTAAGTAAACTAAAACTGAAATTTAAAATAATGTAAGCATATAACAACTACATAAGTGATACGAGAACGTAATTAAAATGAATTAACCAAATTAAACCAGACTACTCCAAAGGGTAGGAAGTGGAGCTAGAAGGGTCGGGGATCCAAATGAGGTACCTAGGTTGCCGGGAAATCCTCAAGTTAGTAGAATGAACTCCAATTATCCAATCCTCTGGTGGTGATCTAAGCAATGTAGGCTTCAATGTAGGAATTGAAGATTCGGGACTGGTATATCGGCAGGGGTTCGGCGTCGGGGCTCGGAATCGCTCGGTATATCGCCAGAGTCTCTCTCACTCAAAATTCGTACTGAAAACGTACGCTGGGGTACGGTATTTATAGATTTTTTTAACCAATGAGATCGTTTTAAGACATGCCAGGCCATTAGGAGTTGGCGGCCGCCACAATGCAAGTTGGCGGTCGCCAGATTTTTGAAAGTTTCCACAAAGTTCTATAATGGACGCCGCAATGGGAGTTGGCGGTCGCCATGATGGAAGGTGGAGGTCGCCACTTTGGGCTAGGGTTTCTACAAAATTCTACGGCGGGCGCCATGAAGAAAGTTGGCGGTCACCTTACTTGGTCAACAAGTTTCAATGATTCGTCAAAATTTCTTTGGATTGAAGGTTCCAGGTTAAAATACCGAGCTTGGATCACTTTTCGAGGATCGTATGGAGGCACTATTCCACTTGTTTTCATCATCGGATTCACCTAAGATTGGGCGGGTTCAAATTGGGGTGTCTACAGCATCTCATTGGTTAAAGAACTCTATAAATACCGTACCTCTTGTTCGTTTTCAAGGACATAAAATTATAGGGAGGTTTAGTGTGAGAAGTTCTGCTGAGTCACCGAGTAATTCTGACTCTCAACGTCGAAACTCTGCCAAAATACCAAGAATCGAGCCTCCGATAATCCCAAATTCTAGCTTGGATCATTGCCCGATGATCAAATTGCTCACTGACATCCTCTAACTTGAGGATTCTTTAGCGATCCAAGTATTCTGCTTGGATTCCCGGTCCTTCTAACTCCATCTTCTCCCTTTTGAAGTGATCGGGTTAATTTTCACGTATTCGTTCCAATTACATTCTTGTTTTACTTCTTGTTTCAGCTCACGTAGTTTACTCGTTTTGTTAGTTTAGTTACTCACATTTTAAACTTATTCTAAATTATTAAAACATTAAGTAGTGATAATATTTCTAACAATTACAACTTGTTAATATTGTTAATTGTTATAATCAAAACACTTACATAAAAAATTGTTGTAATTATCAATATTACACTCATTTAATTCTAGTATTTCATTTCATTTTTTGTCCTTTCTTTTTATGATAATTTAATGATCTAGCATTTATTTTATTCTCTTTTTTTTAGTTAGTCTAATTTTCTTTTACTAGCATTCTATTACTTTGTCTCTCTTTTTCTTTATTTCTAGCATGTATCTTCTTGTAATATTAATTCAACGTTACTTTCATGTTTTAGTATTTATTTCTTTTTTATTTTATTTTCTCTTTCTTTCCTTTCTAATGTAATTCATTTTTCTAGCATTTTCTTTTCTTTTAGTATAGTAATTTATTTTCTTTTTATCATCAACTTTATTTCTTTTCTCATAATGTTCCATCTCTTTTTCTTTAATGTTAATATTCCATTTTCTTTTTTTTCTTTTCAATATTAGTTTAAAATTCTTTCACTAGTATTAATTTAATTTTTCTTCACTAGCTTTTCTTTTTTTTTTTTCTTTTTTTTTCTTTTAACAATAGTGTAATTTTTTTTCTAGTCTTTTATTTTATTTTTATTTTTATTATTAGCTTTATTTTCATAAAATTTTTCATTATCTTTTTCTATAGCTTTTTTTTTCTAGTCCTTATCTTTTCTTTCTTTTCTTTCCTTTTATTAACCACAAAAAGCACGAAATCATAAAAATACATTTTTATGCTAGCTAATGCTCTTCTTATTTTTCTTATTTTCATCTTTTATGTAAATAGTTAGGTTTCTTTTTTATTAATTTGAAAGTATTCTCTAAATCTTTTTTATTTTGGCTTAATCAGACTTTTGTAAGTTTTCTTTCATCTTTTTCTTCTTCAAATTAAAAATACTTGTTATTAGATTTTATTATTTTGGTTAGTTTTTAACATAGGACTTTTTATATGCTTCTTACAACTTTTAGGTAATAATACGTGTATTGTACATATTGTGTAGCTTATTTGCAATCTATGTTTAGGTAATTTTTGTAAATTTAACATATTTTTTATTCTTTTAACTAAATCATACTAGTTTAGGTTGTTTAAATAATATTACATATGGGTATGTGTACCATATATCTTTTAATTAGAAATTGCATGTCATATGATTTAGAGTTTTTGTCATTTGATTTGTTTTGATTTGGGGTGCTATGTACATATTTTATGTATTTTCTATACTTGATTTTGAATGATTTCTCTTCACTCTCATTTTCTTTATTTACATACATTTGAAAGATTATATTAAAGAACCAATGATGATTAGTAGAGGCCAACCTTACGGTTGGGCGAACGGGGTGCCTAACATCTTTCCTAATTCGTATCTTAGCCCCCGAATCATCTTTCTCTTGTTAACGTTTTAAAGATCAGTAGTTAATTTTATTTTTCTTAATTTTTCTCAAAAACTAAGTGACGACTCTATTTTCAACAAAATGAGTTTTTAAATTTTGATTTTCAGGGTGTTAAAAAAGATTTTTCTAAACATTTTTTGAATTCTTTATTTTTGAATATTTTTCAAAATGGCCCCCCCAAATCCCAACGCCACAATGTGTTAATAAAAAAATGTGTCAAGCTAACTTTTCAACTTAAAACTTGTGAAAGTGAAAAAGAAAAACTTGTGCAAGTGCTTCTGATGGCTCAAGCAAAAGAAGAAGACCTAAAAAATAAAATGAATATCTTGTGCATTAACTTGGAAAATTGTAAACAAGATAAAAAAATGTTCATGCTTTTGAATGATGATAAGTCTATTAAACTACCCGAGTTAGAATGTCATATTATTAATCTTCAAAAATAGTAGAATCATGCTAATGCTACTTTAAAGCGTTGGAATGCAGGGTCACGTGTTTTGGATGGACTACTTGGTGATCAAAAGGCAATTTGTGACAAAGCAAGCTTAGGTTTTGCTAGTACGTCAGATCATTCCGTAGGGAAACAAAAAGAACAAGCAACCCTTAAATTTGTGAAAGCTAAGCAGGCAGATGAGGTGAAAAGAAAGAAGGAAGTGATTCATGCAAAAGAAAATACAGAAGGAACAAGTGCGACAAGTAAGGCCACCTTACAACGTAACGAGGTAAGAAAGTTTAACTCTTCTCATATCTGTCATCACTGTGATATTCTAGGTCACATTCATCTTTACTGCAAACTCTTACATCGGATTCCTATAGCTGGTAAGAAGTTTGTTCCTATTTGTCATTATTGTGGAGTGAGAGGTCATATCTGACCACACTGCTTTAAATTGCTTGACATACCACATTTGAGCTATCATGTCCCGTTTCACAGATCATCCTTACCCTATGCCTCTAGAGTACATGTAAAAGAGTCAGTCCCTATGAAAACGAGGAAAGTTTGGGTTCAATCTAAAGATTTGAAAGCCTATGTGATTCAGACTGTTATGAGAGTTTAAAGTTCACATATATGGTATCTTGACAGTGGTTTCTCTCCACACATGTCTAGGGACAAATCTTTGTTTTCCACTTTAGAGTCTTATAATTATGGAATGGTGACTTTTCAAGACGGGAATTCAACACAAATAATAGGAAAATGCATTATCTCTTTCCCTGGTCTTCCTAAGTTGGAAAATGTTTTTTTGGTTGACGGTTTAAAGACAAATATGCTAAACATTAGTCAGATGTGCGACACTAATCATAAAGTGCATTTTTCAAAAGATAATTGCATTATTTTGGATAAAAAAGATAAAACTGTCGTGCATTGTGTTAGAACGTCTACTAATTTCTATGGTATTATGCCTTTAAACGCTGAAACCTGTAATTTTGTCAAAATCAATGATGTTGAATTGTGGCATCAGAGGCTTAGACATATTAATTACAAGGATCTCACTAAGATTGCCAATAAAGAGTTAATCAGAAGAATTCCAAAGTTGGATAGTCAATTGAATCATGCCTGTGGTGCGTGCTAGGAAGGTAAACAGACAAGAGTTCCATATAAGAAGATTGATGGTTTAGGTACCAAAGCTCTTTTGGAGCTAATTCACATAGATTTGATTGGACAAACTATGACTAAAAGTTTAGGAAAGAAAAAATACATTTTTGTGACTGTTGATGATTTCTCTCGGTCTACTTGGGTTAATTTTTTGAGATAGAAGTCTAACACATTCTTTATTTTCAAAACTCTAGTCCTTAAGATTCAAAATCAAAAATCTAAGTCCCACAATTTCGTTATCCGCATTCGGTCTGCTCATGGTAAGAAGTTTGAAAACTCCGAGTTCACTTCGTTTTGTGAAGAGTTGGGTATTCACCATGAATTTTTTGTACCGAAAATTTCTCAGTAAAATGGTGTGGCTGAAAGAAAAAAATTAGGTTCTTCAAAAAATGACACGAGTCATGATGCATGATAAGAAGGTTTTACAACACTTTTGGACAAAAGTAGTGAATACTTCTTGTTACACAATCAAGTGTCTTCCTGAGACTAGGAACCCTTCATTTATATACAATTCCTTAAGGCCACATTTAGAGTTCATGACAAAATGGTAAATCTAGACTATTAATCCTAATAATATTCTTATCTTATATTTGTTTGCATAATGTATATTCTAATTAATTATTCCAGTCGGATTCTATATGGCTCATACATGGGATAACAAGTTCGAGAGAGGAAGTGAGACACAAAGTCCTAAGATTGGAGGGTTTATGAGATTAAGTGTGAAATACTAATTTTACTTTTTTTATTCGGATATGGAACCACAAAAAAATAATTTCTCTTTTGCTTTTTTTCTAATATTTTTAAATTTTTTGTTACACTTTTTTTTTCTACTTTCTAATTTTTACGTTTTCTTTTACTTCTTTTATATATTCTACTTTTTATCTGAATTAGCAGGATTAAGTTTTAATATTAATTTTTTATTTTACAACATTATTAGTGATGCTTTTTTACTTTTATTTTTTCGGCTATAAGATTGTCTATTTTCTCTTTTGTTTTTTACTTTTTTGTCCTATTTGAAGTTTTTAAATTTTTGATCTTATCTAAGCTTTTATTTTTTTATTTTTAGTCTTATTTTACAATATTTTAATTACGTTTCTTATATATATATATAACTAGATATTCCACTGCCAAGTAATTAAAAAAAAAAGAAAAATTGTTATTATGGGAATTGTACTAATCAATAAATATATTCTTAATTCAAATTATGTAAAAAAAAAATTAGATATAAATTTTCTAACCAAAGAAATTGACAATTTTGTCATACTAAGCCTTTGTAATTACAAAACAGTGCAGTTTTAAAATGTAAGAATAATACCAATTTTGTTATACTAGGCCTTTTTTGTCATTATATTATTATTCATAATTAATTTTTATCAAAACAAATAAATAATTAATTTAAGTTGTCAATAATAACTATTTATTTCATGTAGTAAACAAATACGGTAACACAGGACTCTAATTTAGAGTATTTGGTATTTTAAGACTATTAATATTAGGATTACAGAGTATTTGGTATCTTAATACTTTTAATAGTAGGATTACTAATAGAAGCTATTCAATCCAAAACTCTAGATATAACTTAAAATTTTAATTCAAGAATATAATTGTAATAAACTTTCTTAATAATTTGAAATTAAAATAAAATCATCAAATAAAATATCAAACCAAATCATATAATCGATTTGAAGTTGCACCAATTTTGTTTACCACCACCCCCATAAATAATTACTCATAGACTTAAATAAGTTCGCTGGAAAAAATGAAAAATTAATGAATAGTTTAATTTATAGGTCGTTTATTATTTTTAATCTAGTATAAGATTTTTTAACGAGTAAAATCTATTGTCATAAAAGTTTTAACTCGCAAGATTTTTTTGAAACAAAAATACTATAGAATATATAAATTTATCTGTATATTTTCAAAATATGTATAAAGAATATAGATAAATTTATCTATTATTTATTAAAAATACGTATAAAGAATATAAATAAATTTATCTGTGCCTTTTTAAAATATGTATAAAAAATATAGATAAATTTATCTATTTACATTATCTGTATTGATATACAAACAGATAAATTTATATGTTTGCATTATCTGTATTGATATGCAAACGAATAAATTTATCTGTTTGTATATTAAATAGATGAATATTAAACAGATAAATTTATCTGTTTGTTATGTAAAATAGATAAATTTATCTGTTTATAGAATATTTTTAGAATAAATCATGCAATTAGATTTTTCATGTCAAAATTTTTATTAGTAAATTTTGCACGTTAAATTTTTTTTTTCTTTTTAAATATTTTGCTGAAATCGCGAAAATATACTTGTCCTGGAATATCATTTCCATATGTGTTCTGTAGTCTTCTTGCTAACCAAACAAATCGCTCTGCACGCGGAACTCCCGGGCCTCACCAT
>JAOTRH010169905.1:0-12456 GCA_034768845.1 Heliamphora exappendiculata | reverse complement strand
GTGGAGAGAATTCAGTGCATTTGATAATTGAAAACTCAAGACATAATTTGAGTTAGGGCCGGGAGTTTAGTCAGGACATTTAGTGGAATAAGTTCTGGCTCGTACGAGAAAGGATCTAAATCGGGGACATAGTTAGGGATATTCAAATTTTTTTGTACAGTTAGCCCAAGTCCTATACTTACTCGTGATCCCTCACGTAACCCACTACACGCACGGATATTTTTTCTTATTGGTTTCGATTATTATTTAATTTAATTAGAATGTCGATTTTTTCGCCGGAGATATTCAGGGATTAAATTAAATAATGAAGGGCGATTTTGATTTTTGGCACACCTAGGGATTGGCCGGCCTTAATAAGGGGGTGGGAATTTGATTTTATGGAAGATATAGTGCGTACGGGACATACGTGGGAAGATTGTAAGGTCGTCTTCAATGTATTCGGGATTTCTTAAAACTTTTCGAAAAGTTTCATAAATGTATCATACTATTAAGATTAATATAGTTCTAATTTTTCATGAAAAATGCATACGTCATTTTTTACGGTCACGGCGTCGGTTTAAAAAATTTTTCGCTCCAACACAGTCTCTGCGAACATTTTGTAAATTTTTGTTAAATTTTCTAGATGACTGTAATCATTAAGTATTTTGAACAAGTTTTGAAAATTTAATGATGTAGTATTTTTCATATGTAATTATGAATGCATGGTTAGAATATCTTCCTTAATTATAGTTATGCACGTCATGACGTATTCGTAAGACAAGGCATCACAGTTGGTATCAAAGCATAGGTTTAGTGAACCTTCAGGCCTTGGAAAATGGGAGATTACGAGTTTTGTAGCATAGAAACTCTGTAGAATGTCTGTACTATTAATTTATCACATATAATTTTAATAACATAAAATCTTTACCTTATGATTTATCTTCCTTTCTTTAGGATGGCGTCCGACACAGACCCGGCTGGGAAACCATGGGCAGCACGAGAACTTGAACACTCTGACCTGAGGAGGAACCCGCTGAAGAGCAAGACTCGATAGACGTATTTTCGTTAGCATAAATGTTTCTGGACGAGTGGCCATCTCAGAGAGAAGAAGAGGTCGAGGAAGTAAGAGCAAACGAGGAACCTGATGTAGTAGGGGACGAGGCAGACTTTGAAGCAGACGATGAGGAGAAACTTGAGGACGACGACGGTGAGAATAAGGAGCGAGCCATCGCTTGCTTTTATGTTCCACTAGAGGCACTGCCACCAGAGCCAGATGATGATGAAGCAACGGACGCAGTAATTTACTAAAGCCGCCAAGATTACCGCAAGGACTATCGTATCGGAGAACGGGTTTATGCAAGAGTATTTCCCGAAAGGACGTGGAAATGGAAAAAGCTCGAGTCTTTTCTGAGGTATATGGGACCACTAAGCATGTTAGAGAGATGTGATGAAACCACCTACCATCTGAAGCTACCACAGGGATTCAAAAGGCTATTAAGGGACAGGATGGATGCAAGGTGGATGTAAGTGCAGAAACCCAGAGACAAGAGAGGAATCATCAACCCACGCAACCCGGCAATCGACTTTAACAGTCTAAAAACATACATGGAGATACAGATTGCTATAATCAATAGGACTCGCATGTGGCCGGAGGACCTTTGGCACGTGGAAGTACAATGACGCTGCTACGGTATCTACGAGGCGACATGGGAACGTGACTGTTATTCGCTACTTCTTTCCGCATCTATTTGTCTAGGCCTTAGAATGATAGGTGTTGTATTTTTTCTTCGTCGAATATTATGCTTGTGATATGTGAACTCTTGAAAAACTTTGCAATGGTCATGCGTTCAAATGAAATGCAAGTGTTCGTTGTTAAATTCTTCATAAGCTATCTCATAATCGCAAACTAAATTCTTCAATATCTCAAAACATGAAAACAATTAAAAATGGAAACTACCCCCAAATCTTAACACTCTCTTAGGATGGCAAGTAGAGGATAAAACCACCGACAAATTGACTAACCCCTAGACGATAAAGCACTATGACTGAAGCAATTTTGATACTACATCTGACTGAAGCAATTTTGTGAACTCTTGGAATTCCAACCTGGGGAGTCGACTCGGATACTTGAATTGAAGTGCGTTAGTCCGACGTAACTTCAGAAAAAATATCTAGTTTGGCTACCCATTGCTTAGACATATCTTTGTCAAGATTAGATATTGCACAGATTGGTCACGAGAACCTTCTCTTTGTAATAGTCATTAATTGCTGATCCCTTTTCTCCAATTGACCCCTCAACCTAGGTCAACGGTGATTACTTTAACTATGATCCCTTGCCTTAATTTAACTTATCCCCAAACCATCTGGGTTCCACCCTAAGTTACTCTAACCCCAGTTATGTTTCGTACCATTCGAATTCCTCATCTAAACGCTTACCTATTCACAACCTTATGATCACCTTCTCTGAAACTAGTAAAAATTGAGCTGACCATCCTTACCAAACTCCACACATGTTTCTGTCCGTTGATCTTCAAAACCTTTCCTGCAGGTCTGTAAGTGACAACGATCATTAGGATATTATGTTATTAGGCCTTAGCACTTTCACGAAAAACTAAGACAATACACGGGAACTTTTGGACACCTCTTCAAATCTTGGGATAATCTTTCTTCAACATTACGACTCAAAGTACCGTCAACGTTTATGTTTAACCAAAATTTGAAAATTGAGACCCCCAACTACAGGAATGGTTAAGTAAGGGTTTGCTCAACTAAATACACATTTTCAAAGAACCTGACAAGTAGAATTATGCCATCAGTAACTACAGATAGGAACAACAACTTCATGGCAGACCCATACATCTAATAAACCGGGAACCCATACATCTAATAAACCGAAAAGCAAGGGATTCATACCAACAGTAGGGAAGTGAAAAATAAGTGTAATAACCCGAACTCAAGATACGATTAAAAAAAAGAAAGAATATCTCAAAAGAAATGAAATCTCGAACCTAAATTTGGTAAGAGGAACTTGCCCGACTGTTTAACCTTTTCGAGCTCGAGACCCGGGAAAGAGGGAGAACCACATAAGCATATATTAAAATCCTAATGTTGAGGATAAGAATTCAAAGTTATAAGTGTAACGACCCGGTACAGACCCTAATTGTAACAACCCGGTTGATAACGATCCGTGAAAAGACCTGGCCCAAACCCTAAGTGTTAGAGACGGATAGTGCACGAGACCAAAGAACACGGAAGAAATTCAAAACCCTAAATCGAATCGAAAACCCTAAGTTCGGCTCGAAAACCCCAAAAAGGTCCAAAACACATGCAACAAAACCCTAGCACCCGAAAAATCTCCTAACATTCTAAATAAGGTAAATGTTATGAAATAATGAATTAAAAATAAAAAATCCTCATAAATAGGGTAAAATGACCGTTTTACCACTAGTACAGCAAAAAGTATTAAAAATTTAAATTTTGACATATGACACCCTAAATCAAGAATTTTAGTACAATTAAGTGGTAAAAGACAAAATAACATCCAAAATGCCAAAAATACCCCTTAGTGGTCGATCACCTTGGGAAATGTGTCAAAAAGTGACTTTTTACTTTCTTTTTAACTTAAAATGACGAGAAATGTATTAAATTAAGTATTATGATGATCCAATACTTGTTGAACAAGTAATATACATAATATTATAGTGTTATAAGTCAAAAAAAGTAAACAAATCATTATTGAAATTAATACACAGCAAAATAAGTTAAAAAGTCATATATTGTCAAAATAGCTTAATTTGACTTAAAAGACTACATCTATTTAATCAATTGCTATGAAAATTAAGATAATATATGAAAATACTATATTTCTAATAAACATATTAAAATAATAAGTCTCAGTAGAAAAAGACACTAAAAAATACATCAAATTAGCTTTTAATGTATTTTCTTGTACAAAGGGGCACGAAAATCAAGAAAAATCCCTTGATTGATGGGGGATCAGATTTTTTCCTCCCAAACTGAACCCCAGCTGTGTTTAGCTTCCCAAAAATATGATTTTTTCCCCTAACAACTTGAACTACAATAAATTAGCCCATGTGAAATGAAGAAAAAGTACTAAAGCATTAATTACTTTGTTCCCTAACTTTTTCTATAGAAACTAAGGCCAAACACCTTCTTCCCCTTGAATATTTTGATGGAGAGAGAGGGCGAGAGACCAGATCTTAGTGTTCTTGAGGGTCCATGAAGGTTTGAGAGAAGAAAGAAGAAGAAGAAGATGAAGAAGGAGGGATCCAAGAAAGGGGTCTTTAGAGACCATGGTTTTAAACCTAAGTCCTAATCCATCCTCCACCATCCCTTGAGCCCTCAAACACGCAAGTAAAACCTCTAAACCTTATATCTAAGATCCCTAAAAATATCCCTCAACCCATCCCTTTAAACACTCTAAAAAGTCTAACTTGTTTCAAACAACTACCATTTTCTCTAAACCTGAAACTTGTAGGGGATATGTTAAACTAGGACATACTAAAAAAATGGGTTCATTTGGATTTCATTTGATACCCCAAAACCAAGATCAACCGAAGCATAATTTTTATAAAGTCTTGAGAAAAGTGTTGAACCGTTTTTGCTTAATATGAAATGTTCACCCATTTGCCTTAGGATTTGGCCTTGGTGTTAAACATGAGAGTTAGAGAAAATATTTTTATCTAAATAGCATATAAAAATCATAACTTGATTCTAAATCTAGATACCCCAAAACTTTGTCGTCCCTTTTAATTTAATACTTGGTTTTAGCCTTAAAAGTTGCTAAGTGTGATTCGAGCACCATTTGCTATGAGACCCAAGTTTTTGTATAACGACTTATTTGAATTAATCGTTTAATGTTACTAAGTGAATGTATGATGATTTAGAACCCATGCTGCCATATTTTGAGTCATATCTTGACAATTGTGGTTTATGCTTCACATACTTGTACCTTATGATTTGTGCGTTGTACTGTGAATCTTGCCATGTTAATGCCATGCTATAAATTGTTGCACTTGAGATCAATAGTACACATTACGAACATTGTCATTGCATCATGGCATGTTGGAGTCCATCTGTGTAAACCGTTGTTGGGATGGGCTGTGTTGAGATTATTCTTCTTGGTTATAAGTCTAGGACGTCCCTAATTACCATTTTCGAAAATGTTTTGGTTTATACACCCTAGGTATGTCCCCGGTGTTGGAAATGATTTTGGCTTGTACACCCTAGGTGCGTCCCCGATGTTACAGAAATGGTTTATAAATATTATTGGGCACCATGGGTTCGTCGTTAGTATTCTGGTTTCGATAACTTGGACATTGGGTAATTCGGAGATAATCTAATTCAACTGCCCTAATCCCACTGCGGTGGTAATTCAGAGAGAGCCTAATTCGGTTGACCTAATCCCACTGCGGTGGAAATTCGGAGAGAACCCAATTATGACTATCCTAAATCTCTCATCTTGGTACTTTGTATAATGTAAACATCTCTTGAATTCTCTTAGACTTTGGATTGACACCGGCGAATGCATCACGCATCTTAAGGTGGGTTTTGTGCTCAAATAATTGTCGGTCCAGATAAGGGTAACTGAATATTTTGGTTGGCCAGCCCCCACGCCGTTGCCATTGAGTAAAATAGCTGTGGCATGAAGCCAGGTGACGTGGTTACTATTTGCAATGAGGCGTGATGATGGCTTTGGTGATCAAGTCCCATTAAGTCTACTCTGGTGATTCCCGACGTGGAATTCCTGTTATAATCTGGGTGCATTTTGGGTTGGGCATCTGCATTTCATACACGCATGTTTATTAACTTATCTGCTATCTTGCCATAAATTGTCTGTCTCCTTGAATATAAACTGTACTGGGTGTTATATGGTATGCGTTGCAGTGAATTTTCTGTCGTGAGATTAGTTAGAAGATTAGAGTGTTTGGCTTCTAGGCCTTGGCTCATGGCATTCGTGCCACACGTAGGGAGGAGTTCTTGGAGGAAGTCATCCCAGAGGGAGAAGAAGAGTTTGAAGAACAGGGTGAGTTCTAAGAGCACATGGATTTTGCTGATGCATTCTGAGGAGTTGAGACCTCTGCTTTTATGCTTTTATTTAGTTCTCTAGTGCTTAGTGTAATTTTTGAAATTTTTTGGTGAAACTGTAATTGTTATGTAATTTTGTATGGTTAAGAAATCTCTTTATGATGTAATAACTAACGTATGTAAATATGAATGAATGGCTAGAATGTCCCTTTATTTATATTTATATATGTCCCAACGTGCCCGGAGGACGGGGCGTCACAATTGGTATCAGAGCTTAGGTTTAGTGAACCTCCAGGCCTTGGGTTATGGGAAATCATGCATTCTGTCGCGCTGGAGCTCTGTTGGATGCGTTGTATTACTAATAATTATCATCTAGGCATTATAAGAACTAAAATCTGATGCGTCTAATTCCTATAGCGAGTCGCGTCTAGACGATACCGAGTTTAGGAACAACAAGGAATCTACATGCAAAAGACGAGTAAGGGCATCGAGATCGAAGATCAGAGATTCGTGTAACGGGTTATCTTATTTTAAGGGGGTAGATAGGAGTGCGCACTAGGAGACGTTTTAGATATCACATCGAGAGACACCGTTAAAACCCCGCGACTTCATCCTTATAAGTCCTTTTCTCTTTTACCCCAAGCCTTGGTGTCAACTTTTTGAAGTTGTTTTGTATGCCCTTTCTTTTTATATCCTCAATCCTCAACGATACCGTCAAGTGTTGTTCGTCGGTAACCCTTATTCAACCAAGTCTTGTTGATAACCCTATTAGGAATTCAATCCTGGAAAGTACCTTTGTCCTCAAGTTTTCATGCCTCGATAATGACCGGTATTCGCATTTGATTCTCCTCCAATTCAAATTATCATCCTTAAACTAACTCTTCTCTTGTAGAACTCGATATCAATTCTTTGTTAAGTACCCGTTCCAAACATTCGATATTGATAAAATTTTCTGCCATCGCTCATTGCTCTCGATCCTAAAACCACAATCTGTTGCAGCGATTTTGTAAATTCTTCGTATGCTTTTGAAATCTCTACCAGGAAAGTAGACTTGGATGCTTGAATTGAAGTATGTTAGGCCAATGTAACTTTAGGACAAATATCTAGTTTAGCTGCCCCTTTTGCTTAAACATCTCTTTTATCATAACTTAATTATACTAGATTAGTTTCGGGGACACTTGTTTAAAGTATTGTTCGTTGTCCTCCTCTTGTTTCTCTTACATTTGAACCCCAAATGACCACTCAATTTGTGTCAACGGTAATTTCTTTAACCATGATCATTTAACCTCTTCTAACCTATCTTACGTCCAATGCGTCTGAGCCTCAATCGACCTCTCAATATGGGTCAACAATGATTGCCCTAGCCTTGACCCCTTATCCTGATCCAACCTATCTTTAAACCACCTGAGTTTCACCCTTAAACGTTCTAACCCCGTGTATGTTTTTGACTGTCGACCTTCAAAACCCTGCCCTATAGATCTATGAGTAACAACGATCGTTAGGATATTACGTCATTAGGCCTTAGCGCTTTCACAAAAAATTGAGGCGATGCACGAAAACCTCCTAACACCTCTTCATGCGTAAAGCAGATCTCTTCCTAGTGTCACGGCTTAGAATATCTGTCAACGTTCGCGTTTAACAAAGTTTTGAAGATCAAGACTCTCGTCTACAAAAATGGTTAAGTAAGGGTTTATTCAACTAACTGTACCTTTTCAAAGGTCTCGACAAATAGAACTATGCCATCAGCAATCTAAAGTTAAAAACGATAACTTCACATCAAATGTTTCGAGACACCACCATATGGCACAATTCGAACTTCTGTAAGACTAGTTCATAGCTAACCCACCCATCGGATAAACTAAGAAGCAAAAGATTCATACCGGTAGTAAGAAAGTGAAAAAAAAATAGTCTTGAACTCATGATAACCTTAGTACGCTAGCAAAGGAGATACGTCTACATACATCGATATCCGTGCTAGCCTTCCCATCGAAGTGTTAGAGTCTAAATTTTTGCCATCACGAACAAAGAACGAAGAATCTTGATCACAACAATGAACGTTTGGAGCTTGATAAAGAATTAATCACCAAGTCACAATGGATCACATGACTAGGTAATTACCACAACCATATCTTATATCACATTCGTTTTACTCTAGAATGACCAACTGCCTTAGAAAATGATCCAGTTATTGGAAAAGATATTCGAACCCAACGTTCTAGCACATCAAGAACATACAGTAGAGGCTAAGAGAAACGGAGCAACCTTTGGAAACACTAGAAAGAAAGTGGAAGCATATGTTTACAGGCTTCATCATCGGGATTATCAAGATCACCTCAAAGACCGATAGCTCTTTAGCTAAACAATTCAAGGAATTAGGTGACAAGGAGTTTGTGGAAATAGTGAGTCGTATTAATGCTGAAGATTGTTTGAGGGGTGGAGTGCTCATTTTAAACATACCAAGTTGTTCACATGGTAGGTTCTTAAAAGTATCGGTTTGTATTCGTTTGGCATCTAGACTATGTAGCTCTTATGGAGTGGTATTCGATTTCTGTTGTGGTATCGATGCGAGTCCCAAGGAAGTTGCTTTCGAAAACCTTTCGAGATGCGACTCGTTAGAGCAAGTTTATTTAGATTGATGAGTAGATGTTGCTGGTTTAGAGAAGAACTTTTCTTGTGGGAGCATATGAACTCTATGTACGAGAAGTTGAATGGTGATATAATTTTATTGTTTCTATGGTGATATAATCCTCGGTGTTACATAAATAGTTTATAAATATTATTGGGCACCATGGGTTCGTCGTTAGCATTCTGATTTCGATAACTTATACATTGGGTAATTCGGAGATAACCTAATTCAGCTGATCTAATCCCACTGCGGTGGTAATTCAGAGAAACCCTAATTCGGTTGACCTAATCCCATTTGGTAAATCGGAGAGAGCCTAATTCGGCTGATCTAATCCCACTGCGGTGGTAATTCGGAGAGAGCCCAATTATGGATGTCCTAAATCCCTCATCTTGGTACTTGTGTAATGTGAACGTCTCTTGAATTCTCTTAGGCTTTGGGTTGACACTGGCGAAGGCATCACGCATCTTAAGGTGGATTTTGTGCGCATATAATTGTCGGTCCGGCTAAGGGTGGCTAAATATTTTGGTTAGTCGGCCCCCACCCTGTTGCCATTGAGTAAAACAGCTGTGGCATGAAGCCAAGCGACGTGGTTACTATTCGCAACGAGGCGCGATGATGGCTTTGGTGATCAAGTCCCATTAAGTCTACTCTGGTGATTCTCGGCGTGAAATTCCTGTTATAATCTGGGTGCATTTTGGGTTGGGCATCTGCATTTCATACACACATGTTTATTAACTTATCTGCTATACTGTCATAAATTATCCATCTCATTGACTATAAACTATACTGGGTGTTATATGGTATGTGTTGCGGTGAATTTTGTGCCATGAGATTAGTTAGAAGGTTAGAGTGTTTTGCTTCTGGGTCTTGGCTCATAGCATTCGTGCCACAGGTAGAGAGGAGTTCTTGGAGCAAGTCGTCCCAGAGGGAGAAGAAGAGTTTGAAGAACAGGGTGAGTTCCGAGAGCACATGAATTTCGCTGATGCATTCTGAGGAGTCGAGACCTCTACTTGGATTTCACGTGGATTTCGCTGTGACACCCCATTCCCCGGGCATGTCGGGACATATATAACTATAAATAAGAGACATATTCTAGCCAAACATTCATAATTATATATGATAATTAATACATTATTAATGGTTCAGAATTTGTTCTAAATACTTAATGATTACAGTCATCTAGAAATTTTAACAAAAGCTATATCATGTCCGTGGAAAACTGAACAAAAGATCCCAAAAGTAGACATCCTATGTCTTCAAGCTGCGTCGTTAGGGTTAATCGGCTCCTGCTACTCTCCCTCTTCTTCGTAGTCTTCTTCCTCAACGAACACACCTTCCTCAAAAGCTCATTCTTCTTTACCTGTGGCACGAATTCCATGAGCCGGAGCCCATAAGCAAATTTCCTAAACCGTCTAACAAACTCACAACAAAATATCCTACAATACATATCATATAATACCCAATACAATTTTAAGGCCAAATAAATAAACAATTTAACGTTTTCAACAGGGTAAGCATATGTAAGAACAATTGTGCAAGTGTGCGATGCAGATGAATGGAATGTAGTTGTCCAACCCAATTATAAATCAACCAATCAAATTTTGAGTAACACCATTATGTTCCCGTACGTTAAGCTCCCGTACACCAACATTCCCGATCACGACGACGTATAGCGGACGTTCGGCTCAAGACGTGGCACGGCTCAGGACATAACACAGCTCAGGACGTATATAACCCAAATTCGATCATATCCAAATCGATAATCTGAATGGCACCATTACGTTCCCATATGTTGGGCTCCTGTACATCAGCGTTCCCGATCACTGCGGCATATAGCTGTAGTTCGGCTCAAGACGTGATACGTATGAGGACGTAACACGGCTCCAGACATTCATGGCCCGAAGGTAAATCAAGCTAACATAGTAATTTGAATGGTACCATTACGTTCCCGTACGTTAGGTTCTCGTACATCAGCGTTCCCGATCAATGCGGCATATAGCGGCAGTTCAGCTTAAGACGTGAAACGGCTCAGGACATAACACGGCTCAGGACGCACATGGCCCAAAGTCTACATATCATTATAATGACCCGAACGGTACCACTACGTTCCTGTACGTTAGGTTCCCGTTCATCAGCGTTCCCGATCACAGCAGTGTATATCAGCTGTACGGCTCAGGACGTAACACAGCTCAAGAAGTATATGGCCCATTGTCAACACCCCCATCAACAAGGACTCTCTAATCATGATATTATTCCAAGTCTTCCATTCTTATTCTAAATCCTCTGGCCAATAATTTACGCACAAAACCCAACCCACAAGATGCCCAAAGAGTAATGCATTGATGCTTATAGTATAACAACTCGTATCTTCAAGTACAACTGAACAATAGCATGGTATGAAACTAAACATGGCATAACGTACAAACCAATATAGTATAAAGTACAAGTCTTTAAAGTAGAAGGTACAACTCACTAAAGCATATAGTACAATCATGCGAAGCATAACCATCCCTGGAATATATATATTCCCAGACCTGATTGGAATATATAGATTCCATCTCTAAATTTATAGCCCTTTGCCAAAGATCTGCATCCTTGTCTTGTAGTGTTTCATTGTAGTTACAGGGCCCAGTATCTAGTTCTGTCGGAATCTTATCAAAAGACTCTCCCAAGAACATAAACCAGTCAAGTTGATGAACAACCCTCCCACTACGACGAGGTACTACCTGTGTCTGTGTACTAGCAGTAACATGCTGTGCATAATCTGAACCCTGTGCATTAGCACCCTGTTCTTGATTTGCACCTGTCCTTATAATTCACCCACTACGATGAGGTAATGGAATATCAGTGACTTGTGATTCCTCTTCTGTTCTACTGGTATTTCCTCTCCGTTCTTCCAGAACAATTTTGCTATTGGCCCTGTGGTCCATAATATAATCCTCTTCTAAGAATCAGGCATTGGTGCTAACAATGACCTTCTAATCCTTAGGATTATAAAATAGACCACCTTTCGTTCCCCTGGGATACACCATAAAGAAATAGACTTCTGTCCTCGGTTCTAACTTACTCGCGTTCCCTTTCAGCACATGTGATGGACACCCTCAAATTCCAATGTGTTTCAGACTAGGCGCCCGGTCCACAATTCTGTGGGAGTACAAGATACTGACTTAGAAGGTACCAAGTTTAGAATGTAAGCTGCTGTCTCTAAAGCGAGTCCCCAAAACGAATGTGATAAACCTGAATAACTCATCATTAACCTTACCATTTCCATAAGAGTCCTATTTTTTCTTTCTGCTACACCATTCTGCTGAGGAATGCCAAGTGCAGTCAACTGGGATGCAATCCCTCTGATGATAAGTAGTCCTTAAACTCTCCAAAGAGGTATTCTCCACCACGGTCGGATCGTAGTAATTTGATACTTTTACCTAGACGCTTCTCTGCCTCTGCCTTGAATTATTTGAATTTCTCAAAGCATTTAGACTTTCGGTGCATCAGGTAAATGTATCCATATTTTGAGAAGTCATCAATAAAACTGACAAAATACTCAAAGTCACCTCTAGCCCGGATTGTCATAGGACCACATACATCAGAATGAATCAGCTGTAACGGTTCTTTAGCTCTATAGCTTTTGGCCAAAAATGGCCTCTTGGTCATCTTACCTTCTAAGCAAGATTCACAGATTGGAAGTGCCTCCACTTTCAATAAACTCAAAGGTCTATCTGCTATCAGTCTGTTTATCCTTTTTAGATTAATATGACCCAAGCGTAAGTGCCAAAAAAACGTTTGGTTCATTAAAAAAGAAA
>JAOTRH010169894.1:0-12456 GCA_034768845.1 Heliamphora exappendiculata | reverse complement strand
TGTAGCAACCCTCAGCAATGGTTCGTTGATCCAAACCCTAGTGTGCTAGGCAAACTTCTTTCAAATCCTAGTCATATGCGAAGTGTTGTCTAAATTCTAGGTTCGTAAGATGACCCCTAGGCACCCTAAGTCCTGGTACGCCAAGCAAATCTTCCAAGTAAATCTTTCAAATCCTAGAGAACTAGGCACCCTAAGCCCTAAAAAGCCAGGCAAATCCCTTAAGCCCTGGTACGCTAGAAAAATCCCTCAAGACCTAGTACGTTAGATTTCCAAATTCCTAGGTCATAAACTCGACCTATTAATTCATGGTTATCCTTCCCGATAAATTTAATTTTAAGCCGTAACTTAGCTTTTAATTATTAATTACCCTGCACTTTGTCCCGAATTTTTAAGTCTTAACTCGACTTATTGGTCCTCCTTATGACCCTAAACTGACTGGTCCTCCTCATGACTGTAAACTGACTTGGTCCTCCTCATGACCATAAACTGACTGGTCCTCCTCATGACCCTAAACTGACTGCCCTCTTCATGACCGTAAATCCTCTTCATGACCGCAAACTGACTTGGTCCTCCTCATAACCCTAAACTGACTGGTCCTCCTCATGACCCTAAACTGACTGCCCTCTTCATGACCGTAAATCCTCTTCATGACCGCAAACTGACTTGGTCCTCCTCATAACCCTAAACTGACTGGTCCTCCTCATGACCGTAAATTGACTCGCTGGTCCTCCTCATGATCGTAAACTGACCTGGTCCTCCTCATGACCCTAAACTGACTGGTTCTCCTAAACTGACTGGTCCTCCTCATGACGGTAAACTGACCTGGTCCTCCTCATAACCGTGAACTGACTGGTCCTCCTCATGACCATAAACTGACTTGCCCTCCTCATGACCGTAAACTGAATTGGTCCTCCTCATGACCGTAAACTGACTTGGTCCTTCTCATGACCATAAACTGACTCATCGGTCATTTCACGACCTAAAACTGATTAATCTCCTTATCAATCTATGTTATGACATCAGAGCCTTCTTGCATTATATCTGCATTACAATGTAAATGTCTGCATCATGTTAGCATTTATTCATGTTAGCATTTACATCATTTTTCTTATCTGGCATCTTTGCATTTTTCCCCATGAACTACGCTATGGTCTGATCCCTAGCAAAAAGGGTACGTAGGTAGCTCAATGAAAATTCGAGTACGACCAACATCATATGCATGCTTGTGTGTTTGTGGCCTAAGATTGACGGCTCGGTCAAATGGCTGTTGTCTCTGGATCTTTGATATAACTTGCATCACGCGTTGCTATGCAAGTTATATCAAAGAGGGGCAACTTTAGACACCCCAATTTGACCCCGCCTAATCTTAGGCGAATACGATGATGAAAACAGATGGAATAGTGCCTCAGTACGATCCTCGGGAGGTGATCCAAGCTTGGTATTTGAACCCAGTCATCAAAAACCTTCAAAACCAATGAAATTGTACCAAACCATCGATAACTTGTTGCTTAAGTCATTGCCAGAAGTGGCGACCGCCATGTTCATTATGGCGGCCGCCAACAGAACCTCTTGGAAACCTTAGTCAACATGGCGACCGCCAACTCACATTGTGGCGTCCGCCAATAGAACCTTTTCTAACCCAGCGGCCACCAACTTGCATTGTGGCGGTCGCCAACTCCAAATGGCCTGACGTGTCCCAAAATGTGGCAACACCACATTGGTTGAAGAATTCTATAAATACTGCACCCCGACGTACATTTTCAGCAGGAATTTTGAGTGGGAGAGACTCTATTGTTATACCGAGCGATCCCGAGCCCCGACACCGAAACCCTGCCGAGACACCGAGTCCCTAATCTCTCATACCTACATTGAAGTCTACACTGGTTGGATCACCCCACGATGATTGGACAATTGGAGCACATTTCCCAACTTGAGGATTCCCCGGTAATCCAGATACCTCGCTTGGATCCCCGGTCTTTCTAACCCTATTCTCTATCTTTGGGGGTGATCGGGTTATATTTAATCTCAATTCATGTATTCTTTCTTACATACATAGTTAATCTTGTCCTTATTTAATTGTTTTCATTTAATTTAATCTTTTAATCAATTGCTTAATTCACACATTCACACTAAGCACATTGTCGTATATTCATAAAATTAGTGCTAATATAATTGAACGATACGATTAAACAATGTCGATATTATTGTAATTCAAAACACTTACGTAAAAATGGTTGTAATAGTCAATATTACACCAATTTAATTCAAATACTCTATTTCTTTTCTTTACTTTTCTTATTATGTTAATTTAGTGTTCTAGCATTCATTTTCTTTTCTTCATTTTAGTTAGTCTAATTGCTTTTACTAAGTACTTCATTTCATTTTTTTTCCTTAGAACTTTAATTAAATACTTTGCTTCATTTTCTTTTCATCTTAATATTCTTTTCCTAACTTTTATTGTCTATTCTTTTTTTTTTCTTCTTTCAATAGTAGTGTAAAATTCATTTATTAGTTTTTTTACTCCATTTATTTTCTCTCTTATTAGTAGCTTTAATTTCCTTTTAACGCACGATTTTTTTTAATTTTTCGTTTCTTACAATATTAGTTTAAAACTCATTTTCTAGCTTTTTTATCTTTAATTTTCTTTTTTCTTAACATTAGGGTAATTTCTTTTTATAGCATTTTATTTTATTTTCATTATTTGTTCTAGATTTCATTATAATATTCGATTCCCTCTTCCCTTTTAGTGTTAGTTTAATTATTCTTTCTTTTCATGTGTTTATTTTTCTTTTAAAACTTTATTTTCTTTTTCTAACTTTATTTTCTTATAATTTTATTTTATCTTTCTTCTTCTTTTATTTCCATTAAACCTAAAAATCATAAAAAGTCTTTTAAACTGATTTTTTTTCTTTTTTTTTCTCTTTTCTTTATTTTCTTTCCTTTTTATTTTCTTTCTCTTTTAAAACACAAAATGTAAATAATTAGATTTTTTTTTCAATAGTCTAATAAACATTTTCTAACATTTTTTTAGCATAAATTTTCTTATGACATTTTTTTTCCTTTAAATCTCTAAATTATCTTTGTTATAAAATTTTCATTTCATTTTCTTTGTTAACAGGTTTTTTTTTAGAATTCTTATACATCTTCTTTCATTTAGTTTTTTCTTTAATGTTAGTTTAGTTCATTTTTGTAATATGCATATTTTGGTTATTTTCTTTAAAATGTATGTTATGAATAGTTTAGCTTATTTTATTAACAATTTATGTTTAGATAATTTTAGCATTTTCAACCATATTTTTGTCCTTTTATAAAACCATGATAGTTTAGTTAATCTTTGTAAATATTGCATATGGGTATGCTTCATGTATCCTTTAGATAGAAATTGCATATTATAGGATTTAAAATTTCTCTTTTGACACTTATTTGTTTTGGTGTTATGTACATATTTTATGTATTTTCTATACTTAATTTTGAATGTTCTCTATTCACCCCCATTTTCTTTATTTGCATGCATTTGAGGAATCATATTAAAAACTAATGATGATTAGTAGAGGCCAACCTTACGGTTGGGCGAACGGGGTGCCTAACACCTTCCTCGATTCGTATCTTATCACCCGAACTCTTTTTCTCTGGTTAACGTTTTCAAGATCAGTAGCCAAATTTGTTTTTCTTAGTTTTTCTCAAAAACTAAGTGGCGACTCTATTTTTAACAAAATGGGTTTTCAAAATTTAGTTTTCAAGGCGTTTAAAATATTTTTCAAAACATTTTTGAATTCTCTCATTTTTAACCCCCAAATCCCAAAGCCACACTAAGCCTGATGCCCGAGGTGTTACTGGGCCACTTGTGCTACTACAGGTATGTTGTCATTTGTTTAATTACCGTAATGCTATGTAGTTCATTACAGTATACCTCTCTTAGTAGCTAATGGAGTTTGTTGCTTTTGCAGATATGGGCTTGGGAGAGATTCCCCCGCATTGCCCCCGCCATACGGCAGATGTTGGGCCTGGTCAGATAGCTATCTAGTACGGAGACGATATCTTACCGACCGGGCCGTGGGGTAGCCGGGTGGCGTGTTAGCTTCGCGTTGGACCAGGTCCCGACGCATGTCGTCACTGTCTACCGCAACCAGTTTGACCATCTCACTGCAGGCGAGGTTAGCATTACGTTACATTGCATTAAGGTTTTCTCTATTCAAATTCAAATATTTACTTGTATCATGTTCATTACTATCGGTGTTCTCATTGTTCTCAGACACTTGGATGCCATACAGACCTGCTGATCAGATCATCTTGGCGCTTCCCGATTACTGCCGACTGGGCAGCAACATTTGGATGACGCAATCTCCACTTATCTGCTATGATGTGGTCGTGTGGCATCTCCTAGATTGCGTCTTCTGATAGTTCGGGTGCTTTCATACCATCCCACGAGACCCAGATACGGACCGCAACCTCCATGCCTATGATCGACGTGGCCAGATGGACACCGATTGGACATGCGCTTTGGGTCACTGCTTGGGGTCTGCGAAGGGATCAGGTTGTCGTCGCCCCTCAGTCCCAGCTGCCGATGGGATACCACGAGCCATATATGATGTGGTATCGGCGGGTCTCACATTTGCTAGTTAGTAATCCCAATCACCGCGAAGCACCCGGATACCTAGGAGCATGGAGGGTTGTAGAGGAGTTTGTAAGCACTACAACTTTATTTTTGTATATCTCTCCATTCTATCCAATTTCATTACTTGCATGACTAATGTCTTCTTCTTTTTCATTTGCAGGCACAATGTGTCGCAGGAATATGGATGCAGACCCACACCATACATGACCCATTGTACGAGGAGATGGCCAGTATCTGCGCGCGTATGTACGTATCGCTTATGGTGGTGCATAGAGAACATCGTGTAGAGCATGCACCAGGTCCCAGATCTTCATCGCAGCTGCCGCATTATACTCATTCCATGGACCCGCTTGCCACACCCGCTACTCGTTGGGGCTCATTTACACCGAGTGGTGCGAGGCAGCTGCAGTTCTCCTCTCCTGTCGCTGGCCCGTCGCCCAGCATTCCCTCCAGCTCTCGAGGGTTGCCTAGCCTCCACCGCGACTTTTTAGAGATGATGCAGGGAGTGACGGAGGTAGAGGTGCCCCAGCTGCCACCTTTACCAATTCGTGGTTGTGGTCGTGGTAGAGGATGTGGGCGTGGCAGGGCTAGAGCTAGAGCTCGTGGTGATGAGGTGCCAGACGGCCACCCAGTCCCAGCTCTCATAGGCAGCCACAGAGGACCATGGGCATGGTGCGCATTTGGAGCAGCCGACTTCATCTCAGCTACCTATGCTTTCCCTCAGTTACCCAGTCACTCAAACCCTTGGGTCGCCGGGTACCGCGGAGTTACATGTGCACGCAGGGCAGTTGGACCAGGCGACGACGTCCAAGCCACTAGAGACAGATATACCTCCTGCCATGCATACATCCACCGGACATCTTCCACCGACAGTACAGAAGGGACCCCAAGTGTTATAGTGTAGGAGCAGGAGACCCAGGCTACCACTGTGTGGATGCGGGACTTAGTCTCCAGCCTTCTATTACATGTCATCCTACGGTGGCCGAGATGTGGCTACCCATGTGCACTCGTATATTATACTCCAAATAAGTATTCCAAATATGTATATTTTTGAAAATCACATTTGCTCTTATGGTAATTTTAGTTATCTAATATCTTTCTATTTTGGTTAGTATATTGGTTTGAAGGTTAGTAGATTCTCCATTATGGGTCAACCAATATACACATACGAAGCATTGCCTTGTGATTTTGTTTAACCATGCTATACTCTTTTGTTGTTTAAAACTTTATTATAGTGCTTACTGTGATACTTAACCTAAGTGGTTGGTCCTGTTCTGAGACACCAAAGGGAAGATCCATGTAGATTACCTGCTCACATTGCCAGGAAAGGAGAGGCAAGATTCTGTATATAGTGGACTTCAAATACATTCGTAATTCTTTTTAAGGATAAGTGGCTTCTATTCTTTGGTAATGGTGTTGATTTATTATGTAGTTATTTCTTTTAGCATATTCTCCTACTTGCTTCATAACCGCAATTGATTGAATTTTCAAACAGAAAAGAAAAAACTAGCCCATTGGGTTTATTGAAGTGTGTATGTTATCCTCAGAGGTAAATGTTTCGTAACTTTTCATCCTTATCCACATTGTGGTCTTATAGAAGAAGCTCATCCTTATCTCATTTTTTTTTGTAGTGATTTGCATTCACAGCTTAATAATTTGTTGTGATGAATTTCTTATGCTCACTCATCTTTTCCTTTGTCTTGCGGGCGAATCCAATTGACGTCCTATTCCCTTGAATAAACTAATTTGTGGGGCATTATGTCTGAATTCAGTTCAAACTTTCTGCATCTGGCTATAAACTACGCAATATTGGTGACCTGGTTATGTGATCCCAGTATATTTTCATACAGTAACCCTAAAATTTTTTTAAGAAATTTACCCAAAATTTAAGATAAATGGTTCAGATTCACTTGAATTATAGCCTACACAATACACAGTTGAATTTGTACCATTCATTTTGGATTCACTTGAATAAAAAGCCTAAACAATACACAGTTGAATTTCTATCATGCAATTCCTTGATTTGAATTGATGTAAGGTTATGTTCATTTGATTTTGTAAGTAGAACAAATGATCTTAAAAAGACAATGCTCTTTCATTATTTTATGTTTCTGTTGTGATTTGACTGCATGTGTGCATGTATAAGCTTTGATATTGCTTATACTTTATATTGCACTAAATTATGCAGAAGTTCAATTTAGTTAGCAAGGTATGACCTCTAAGAATAACTTCTAGCCTTGCTTTTGAACTTTTGACATTTGTTTATGTTGAGTGGGTTAAGTGAAAATAGAGTAACTCTATGGCATTCTGCAAATTTTTAATCACATCTACTTTGGGGACTAGGTTATAGTAACAATTTATAATAAACAAGAGGTAAATGAAGAATTTATGTTGCCGATCCACTTATAATTAAGATCACTAACCTCTTTTAATATTAGAGGAATTAGAAAGTATTGCCTTTGAATTATGCTACCAATTGGAATAGCCTATTTACGGATTATTACTTGTGCACTTTTGACAAGTATTGCCAGTAGAGTTAACTTGACTACCATTTCTTGAGAAGCTATACCTTGATAACAACATGCTTTCAGTTTTGCCACCTGAGCTTGGCAATCTGAAAAACTTAAAGAGTTCTCAAGGCTGAGAATAATTTGCTGGTTTCAGTACCTGGTAAGTGGATGTGGTTGTTGCTTTCCTCCTTTCATGGGAGTTTTCTTTATCCCTTTTTATATGGGTTTCTTCTCATTTTAGTGTGGCATTCCGCTAATGCCTCTTTATAATTTCCTTTTAGAGTCTAAATGTCAGTGTCCTGCTGCTTTACGGCCATATATATAATGGCCCAGTTAGATGAACCAAATGGGAAAAAAAACCTTGATTCTGGATATCTAGGGCATATTTGCAATATGGAACTTAATCTTTTTGCTTGTCTTTGCTGAAAACTGTAACCAGTTGAATTGGGACAGTGCGTTGGACTGGTAGAATTATCACTGGAACACAACAAGCTGGTCCAGCCTCTTCTTGATTTTTTTGGGGTAGTTAATTATGACATAAAAAAGAAAAAAATTACATGATTACAAGGGGCATCCACAGGAAATTACATGAGTACCGCTAGGAGCCTACGTCATACACATGCAATAAATAAAACCCAACCCCCGCTCTAAGCGAGGGAAAGCTAACGATAAAGAATATTCCACACACAACCTGCGCGGATGGGAAAAAACCTACGTACAAGTCCACGCACAATCCGCACGGATCGGAAAGCACCAGCATACAAACAGAGGATAAAACCAATAATCATGCCAAAAAACTAACGAACTCTTAATCCCTATTGAAGATTGGCTCCCGCAAAGAGTAATAGACTCCAAAATTCAGACAGAAACAAAAGAAAATAAGAGATCCAACAAGTAAAACTGGTCATCCAAACCCAAAAAGTACTTAAAACCTACTAAAGCTTGGCTCCGCAAAAGACTCCAACTCTCGGACGACAAGGATCTAACTAAGGTGAAGAGAAAATCCCGAAACCCAAGCAATGTGAACTCAGTCTCTCAGTGGTAGTCACACTCCTCGACTAGAGAGGGAATGATAGAGTCTAGATCACCCCGCTGAAGTGAAGAAATAAGTCCATACCAAAGTGAGTTCCTTAAATAAAAAAAAGGACAACCTAAGGGGAACCAGTAGAAGTCTGAGAGTAAAGTACCAGAGATAGATGGGCCCCAAGCCAGCCAAGAGGAAGCAACAAATAGATCAGCTCTAGAAACTCCGACTGAAATCTAGCCAGCGCAAAGACCAACATCCCCTGCGCACAGGGTTGCTAAACAGAAGCGGTGGGAGGCCCCAACAAGTCAGCATTATCATCATCATCATCTTCTTCTTCTTCTTCTTCTTCTTCTCTTCTTGATTTCAGGTCATTTCATAAGCAATTTATAACCTTGATTGGCCTACTCCTGCTGTACTTTGTTTTTAATTAAGTTTTTAGTATATCCATTTTCTCTAGGTCTAATATTCATCTTCAGTTTAATTTCAGGGCTATGGCCGAGTTATGCATTCTTAGACTATTTGGTAATCCCCTTGAATTCCTGCCTGAATTTTGCCATTACACAGACTTCGCCACTTGTCTCTTACAAACATCAGAATAGTAGCTGATGAAAATCTAAGATCAGTGAATGTGCAGATAGAGGTATTGATAGATGCTGAAAATATTGTGAAGTTTCTTGGATCACTTTAGGTCTGTCAAGTTAAAACATGCTTTTATTGACAATGTGATCGTGGCAGATAGAGAACAGTTCTTACATTGGTGCATACTGTTTAATATCCAATACACAATTTAATATACCCTTGAATTATGACCCAGAATACTGTATTTTGTACGCACGTTCTGTCTTTTGATATTGTGCTTTCTCTTCACTCGGAACTCTTCTCCCCTTGTTCCTGGCCCAAGTATTCGGAGAAACTATATGTTTATTGGTGTTTAGTTTTCGGTATATAAGCCAACAAGCAATGCTTTGAATTGAGGTTCATCAACTTCACAAGAATTCCTCAATTCAAAGTGCAATCCAATAGTGGCAAACTGGAGAAAGCATTGTAATATCTGTGCATGTTGTTCTACCTCATTTTGTCTGGATTCTATTTCCCCCGCATTCTCAGATTGTCTATTTTCTTCCATATGTACATTCAGGTCTTGTGTTCTCTTTTAATTTGTTAGATAATGAACTGTTGCTACTTCTGTGGTGTAGTGGATGGAAGACTTTGAGGCATTTCATGCAGCTCTAGACTCGGTGAAGAACATGCGCACGGAACTCACCATGAGTAACTTCAAGAACCTGTAAGGATTGCGTTTTCCAATTCCCAATATTGTTCAACACATTAGAGTAGTTAAACTTCATTAAATTAAAGAGAACTGATTGTATTGCCTTTTCTTTTCTCTAATTGACTAAAGATCACCAAGTTAAGTTGTAGTTAGATCAAAATCAGCTCATGAGAGGGGTGACTTCACCTGCCCATCTTAAACCCCGTGGCATACATTTATTTGGCGTTCTTGTACTGGTAGTTATTGTTGGGATCCAGGCAGAGCATGCGTTATATTGCGTCATTTGCTTTGATTACAGGTTAGTCTTGTTGATGGTTATACTGTAGGATTATTCGAAAAAGAAATGGGACTCTGTCAAATTTTTTAAAAATTTCGATGGCAAACAGTTTTTTAATTCAATGTCGAAATAATAAAATGTTGCTGGGCAGTTTTGTGTGTCTAGTTTAGGATTTTCATATTATCCCTCCTGGTGGTGATTTTGCTTAGAGCAAAGAAATATAAAATTAAATTAGCCATGGAAAAGAAGGATGACCTAGATACTATCATTACTAAAGTAGTTGAGTTCATTGTAAAATTAAAAATTCAATGTTTCCAATGTCTAATTGGAATTAAGGTCAAATTTAGTTTGGCTTCTGGTGTTGGCAATCATTTTCTATCCCCTTGTTATATTATTCTGTTATTAATGTTAGGTATAGTTTCGGCCAATTTCAATGTTTGGGTATTGGCATAGTGTAATTGTCAATTGAGATTTTTGACCAATTGCTTATGTGTTCTTCTTTCTTTGTTTTCAGTTGTGTTAATCATTGAAGCTGTTGCTCACAGAACAAGTTTTGCTGAAAAGTATATCTATCCAAAATTATGTTTTATGTTTTGCAGATGACCTGGATACTGTCATTGTTGTAAGATATGCTCCTTTTTTATTGGCAAACCTACAGTTTAATTTTGCCATAACATGCACTATGCAAGGTGGTTGCGTTATTCTTGTTCCACAAATTGAGTTGTTCACACCTTGTTAAATGTTTACACCTTATGCAGGCTTCATTTTCCATGCAGTGTGGCAACTTTGGCAGAACTTGGTCCATTTTGGACAGTCCTGTGATAAACAATGCTTTGAATTGATTCTTAAGATTGAATGAATAGATGAGCACAAAAGAACAACCCTAATTTATGTTCTAATTTCTGAATTATATTGTGTCTAGCTGAAATCAATGAAGGAGATGAGTAATTCTACAATTCTTGAAAGATGAGGACAAAAATGGGGCTATGGTATATTAAGGGACAACTCTTACTATGTTTGAATAGAATGGGTAAATGGCTGGTAATTTCAAAGTTTTAGGACAAACTACTAGATTTCATGTCAACATATATGTAAGTGGGACACTTGTTGTGAGACACTGACTAGTTTTAATTTTTGCGACGTTTCAACGTGTTATTTATTATTTTTACAATAGCATGTTTATGTTCGTTTTATGCATATTCGAATTTAGAAATGCATGTTAGGTTGGATACTGGGACCATTGGGGGTTGTGCTGAGAGGTTTAAAAAAAAAGATATTTTCATGGTCTATAAATATCTAGCCTTAGATATTTTGGTGGAGATATTTTTTCCAAAACTTGGAGGCTAAGTTTCCTTTTCCAAACAAAAACCTCTACCTTCTCTCTAGACTTTCTTGGGGCCCGGGATTTGTTTTTGGCGATCGGGTAGCGGATCCTTGCTATCGGCACCAAGGGCTACGCGTTCATCCGGACAGAATTTTGTTTCGATGAAGTTTATTTTTCATGGAGTTCGAGGCGTTGAGTTTTTAACTCAACGAGGTAGGATCTTAGACCATCTTATCTTTAAAGGGTACTACATGCAATTATATGCGTTTTTACCGTTTAAAAATGCATGAAAAGTTGGCTTATGTTTCAAAAGTTGGATTTTGGTTCAAAATCGTTTTTGGTTGATTTTGGTTGGATGAAAAGGGGTTTGAGGCTTTTCTTTCGGTGTATCTTTGTTATTTTGGGTTTGTGTATGTTCGTGGGTTGCAAAGGGGGGTGTTTGGATGGTTTAATTTGGGGCTGAGAAGCTTTTTCCGTCGCTAGAGTTTGCTTTCCGCCATCGCCCTGTAACCTGTTCAGTAAGTTGAAAATTTTTCTTTTTGTGTCAACACATTTTCTATTTGTGTTGACACCTCTGCTGTTTGTGCCGATACCTTTTTGTTAGTGTCGACCCTTTTCACGCTGTTTGTGTTTGACGCTTCAGTGGTTGTTTACGTTGAAACTCTTTGTACTTTTGTGTCGACACATTTTTCTGTTGGTGTCGACACCTTTTGCTGTTGGTGTTGACACTTTTTTCTTCTGTTGGTGTTGTGTATTCTGTTGCTATTTGTGTTGACACATTTTCTTCGTATGTCGACACTTTCAATGGTTGTGTTGACACTTCTTTTGTTTGTGTCGACACATTTGCTGGTTGTGTTGACACATTTTCTGTTTGTGACGACACTTTTTCTGTTGGTGTCAATCATTTTCTTCCTTGTGTGAGAATGAGAGTTTTGAGATTGGGGTGAGTTCTAAGAGCCCTTGGTTTACTAGAATGTCATATTTTCATGTTTAAACCACGTTGTTTGGATAAAAAGCATGTTTTTTCCTTTTTAGTTGGTTTATTACATGATATGAACTTATAGATATTCATGGTTTTTAAAAAGGTGATTTTGAAACCGGAGAATTTATGAAGATCGTGAGAAAAACGTGTTTTGGAGGTTTGGTGCTAACCCTCGGAGTTGAGTCACAGCTTTTAAACGTTTTGATGGAAACGATGGAATATTTTAAAATATTTTGTTTGATCTTCATGTTGATGGATGGATCTTTATACACGTTGATGTATAATTGTGAAAATATTTTTGAAGTCGAGCTACGTACTGGTTTTTAAATAATTTCTATAGATGTACCGTGACAGTGGGTGTATTGAGTTAGGCTTCTATTGCTTCTCGGTGGAAGTTCAAAAACGTGCGTAGCGTAGGTGCTTTGTACCTTCGGATTAATCCCCGTAAATT
>JAOTRH010169883.1:0-12457 GCA_034768845.1 Heliamphora exappendiculata | reverse complement strand
TTAGCATCCGTGAGTCCTATTATTTTGAAAGAATGATCAAGATTGTGGACTAAGAAAGGCGTTATGTAGATCGAACGAATAGAAAAGTGTGAAAACTGATATTAAGATTAAAGGACAGTTGGTGTAACCTGAGACGAATTTTGGGGACAAATTTCCCAGAGGCGAGAAGGTTGTAAGGACCTGGTACCTATTTATTTTATTCTTTTATATTTTCAATAAGAGAAGAGAAGAAAATAAATTTGGGCGTGGGTGCCATAAAATTTTTCTCGTTAACGGTTAACTTAACGGTATGTGAAAAAAAAATGGAAAGATTCGAAATATTTAAATGTGAACAAAGTTAGAGGTTTAAATTGAATTTTAAGAAAATTTGCAGAATTTCGGTTCAGGGATCACCACTCGAGTGGTGGGGGTCCGCTGGAGCGGACTATCGGGATGAGCTTAGAATGATCCAGAAGATTGGAGATATTTTGGGAGATTACATATATGTGTACATATGTGTTATGTGAGAGAGAAAACCACCCCCATCTCTTCTCCTCCTTTGCTCTTCTTCTTCTTCCATTCTAGAGAGAGAGAGAGACCCACACTCCACATGAAAACCCTAGACCTCTCCCATGGAAATCGAAGCTTTGAAGCTAGATTGGGAGTTAGCAAGAGTAGAAATCAAGCTTTGGAGCAAGGAGGTGGAAGATGGAGCATCATGGAGGCAAAAACACCAAAGATCCAAACCCTAGGAGGGAGAAATTGGAGTAATATCAAGCTTTGAGGAAATTTGAGGTAGGATCTAGATTCTCTCATATGTTTGTGTTGATTTGAGTTGATAATTTATTATATGAGTAAATTATAGTAGGTTTCATGTATAATTTGAAGGGTTAATAGAGTAATGTGTGAGTTGGGTTGGATTTTCATAAAGAATTGAGTTTTTGAGAAAAGAATAACCTTGATTTGTTCAAATTGATTGTATAAAAGAGTTTATGAGACTTGAATCTAATGTTTTTATGGTAAAAATTGAGATTTGAGACTTGATTGATAAAGGGCTAAGGGTTTTGAAGTTAGAAATGCAAAACAAGGGTAAATCTGGGGTTTTCTCAGGCGACAACGCACTCGAGTGGAGCCCTATCCGCTTGAGCCCTCAACTGGTAGAGAGTTGGGCACTCGAGCGCCTGACGTCCGCTCGAGTGGGCTAACTGCACAGGGAAAACTTTGTTTGAACATATCTCCCTAATTCGGACTCCAAATTGGGTCGTTCTTGTACTCAAATCGAAGCCCCAGAAATTCTCTTTCCAACAAGACTACTCTCACAAAAAAAATTCTTTTTGTAGAAAAAGTTATGATGAAATTAGTTAGGGTATGTCAAAATTTTAAAACCATTTCTCACCCATTTTTAGCCAATTGTTTTGGAAAAACATATTTTCATTAATGTTGGTCCTTTTTACCAAGTTTCTAATTCCTTGAGCTAATGACATACCTATATATTTATCTAGATTGAGTTGAGAGGCACACATTGATCATATTGGCTGGGCTTTCCATTACAATAAAAGTGGGTTTCAAATTGATAGGTATATATATACATGGTGGGTGTTACCTTTTAAAATAATGTGATCTTTTGCGCCAAGCCCTTGTCGACTTGCGCCGCTCGAAGCAACAGCTCATGGTGTTCGGTATCGTCCTCCTCCTCAATATCTGTAGTAGCGTTAGCAAGTTGATTCGCGTAGGATTCACGAAAAATCTCACTCAGTTTTGGCAAAGACCGCATTTCTCGTGGAGAAGACGGAGCAAAACTACATTCAGGGGATTTCCTCTGTTCCATATAAACATCATCCATGGTGGTTACGGGAGCAACCGTACCTTGATTACCCACCATCCTAGGAGAAGAAGCCGTAGGAGGAGAAGCCCTAATTGGAATCACACCCGTCGCAGTTGAACACTCCATGATTCGAAAAAAGAAACCCTAGCGTGCAAAAGGATCACACACAGTATCGCACCTTAAATCTCCCATACTAGGTGCGTTCCTCTTGGTCATAACGGATATTAACATTAAAGAAAAGTTTGGAGTGACCTGAGACAAATTTCGAGCGTGAAATTTCCTAAGTGGGGGAGATTGTAGCGACTCGGTCCCTTTTTATTTTTAGGATTTAATCGAAAACTTGTTTTGAGACCTTCGGTGGATTTGAGAAAAGTGCTATTTTGGAGGCAGAATTAAAATTTTAATTACATAATGATGGATGATGAGGGCCATGGGTTGTATAGTGTATGAGAATATCGTTGTGAGGTGTTTGGTTTATGCTTGAGCATGGTGTCGACAGCTTATGTTCAGTTTGTCCCCTAGCGCTGACAGCTCCAGCGGTGGGGGTCCGCTCGAGCGGACTGTCGGGATATGTTTGGAGTATTCTCGTATGTTGGAGAAAGGTGAAGAGTATATATATATATTGTGCCCACCCCCCCTTCCAACCACGTGAGCCCTTCTCATTTCCTCTTCTCCTCCTCTTCTTCTCTTCTTCATCTTCTTCTATAGAGAGAGAGAGAGACCCAGATCCACATAAAACCCTAACCTCCTACCTTTCAAAATTTAAGATTTGAAGCTAGATTGGGAGCAATCAAGGGTAGAAATCAAGCTTTGGAACAAGGAAATGGAAGATAAAGTACTCTAGAGGCGAGATCTCTCAACCTCCAAACCCTAGGTGGGAAGATCGGATGAGATTTCAAGCTTTCGTGCAAATTCGAGGTAGGATCTAGATTCTCTCACATGTTTATGTTGATTTGAGTTGATAATTTGTTATATGAGTAAATTATAGAAGGTTTCATGCATGATTTGAAGGATTGATAGAATAATGTGTGAGTTGGGTTGGGTTTTCATAAAGAGTTGAGTTTTTTAGAAAAGATTAACCATGATTTTCTCAAATTTGTTGTATAGAAAGGGCTTATGAGACTTGAATCTAATGCTTTGGGGTTGAAATTGAGATTTGAGATATGTTTGATGAAGGTTTAAGGGTATGGAGGCTACAAACTCAAAACAGGGGAAATTCTGGGTTTGTCTCGGACACCAGCGCGCTCGAGCAGAGCCCTGTCCGCTCGAGCGACCAACTGGCAGAGAGTTGGGCACTCGAGCGCCCATCGTCCGCTTGAGCGAACTAACTGCGTAGGGCCAACTCTGTTTTATCATATTTCCCTCATCCAAACTCCAAATAGAGTCATTTATGTACTCAAATCGAAGCCCCAGAAGTTCTCTTTCCAACATGACTACTCTCACAAGAAAATTATTTTTGTAGAAAAAGTTATGATCAAATTAGTGAGGGTATGTCAAATTTTCTTAACCACTTTCCACCTGTTTTGGCCAAATTTTTGAAAAAGGATATTTTTACCAATATTGGGCCCCTTTTTATCAAATTTCTTATCCATTGGGCTATGGCTACCTATTTCATCATACTTGGGTTGGGATACTTGGATTGTATCAATTGGTTGGGGTTTTGCTGTAGAGTAGGTTTTCAAAATATAGCTAAGGTTTTTAAGAACAAGAATGGGTATTTGAATATGGTGATATGACATTGTCATCTTTTAGCGTTACTAAACCTTCGAAAGATAAATCTAAGTCGTGAACACATATAGCTATCTATATTGGGTGCATTCCGTTTTGTTCAAATGGCATGATCATGTTTGAGTTATTTACACGTTGACACTTTATGTTGTTGATAAATGAGAATTGGGGATTTGGGTTTAAAGAACCGGCATATCGAAATTGAAATGAGTATTGGTTAGATTGAAGCTTGTCATAATCTGTTGTAAACTTATTCCATAGCATTATGTGACACATGTTGATGATAAGCCAAATTATGGATTTTGTTGGGTAAAATCGATGAATTTATGAATTTGGAACCACATGAATGGTTAATCTGGGTATGAGCCCTAAAATAATGGAAATGTGGATAATGGAACTTTGTAATGAAAGGGGTTGGTGAGAGGAACCATTTGGGTTGGACTCACGTGTGCGTGTTGTGTTGTGATATGTTGAAAAGGACCGATTTCTGAATTATTTAAGGTTGGGCACGAGTTGATCCTCGGTGAAATTTTGGAAAACTGCACAGATTGGGTTCTTTACCCGCCGGATAGCAATCGAGAAAGGACGTATTCGGGTTCTCTACCTGCTGGCTAATGATCGGGAAAGGATGTAGTTGGGTTCTCTTCCCGTCGGTTAGTGACCGGGAAAAGACGTTAGTTGTGTCGGGGTATAGAATGTTCTGTTAATTCATGGGGCCTGTGTGGCCGGGTTGAGTGTAACGTTACATTGGTCTATACGCTCGTCCGACACCGGTGCCTATGTTTTGAGTCGTGAATTGGTAAAATACAAAATGTGTTGGTAAAAGCGTGGGTGTATGCGTGTGTTGTACATAATTAGGTTAGTAAAACCTTAACGTGGGAATATAATAAAACGATGATGTGTATTGAGATAATTGAAATGGAAAGATGTATTGGGTTAATGGTGAATGAAAAATGAATTGGACAAATTGAAAATGGTGTAATGGTTAAATTCATGGAAATTTTGAAGTATGAGGCAATAATCTTTTCTACAAAACTCGGTTATGCATTGTGAAGTTAATTTGGGGATAAATGACAAGGTTTTGATAAAATTTTCATGTGCACTCATTACACCTCACAAATCATGTAGCACATTTGAGTTAATCTTATCCTACGAACTTTGGCTCACGTACGTCTACTAAACCATTTCAGGTTTGAAGACCAGAGGCGATGTCAAGGCAAGAGATGCATTTAGGAAAGATTAAAAGGAAGATTTAGTATTTCTTTGTATTTTGCATTATGATTGTAATTAAGAATATGATGATTGTAAATGAACTCTTGAAACCTCAAGCATTTGTCTTGAATTTGATATGTATGAAAATATGGATGTTTAAAGAAATTTCTTTATAAGTCTGATCTTTAAGACTATAAGGCAGAATGGTTTAGGGTGAGTTCTTGGGTCCTGGGGATTTGGGGAGCTACATGCCTTCTTTTTCTTCTTTGAGTCCTTTTTAAGTAAAGGACATTCGGGCCTGATGTGCCCAGTTTTGTTGCAGTTGTAGCAAGTGAGTAGTTCCTTCTTGAGGTCTCGTTTGCTTTCGTCTCCTTTGTCAAATTTTGTACCTCAAAATCTTCTTAAAAGCCTTTTGTCTCACTTAAGGAATTTACTGAATCTTCTTGTGATAAGAGCCATGTTATCGTCATTGATTTCTTCATTTTCTTCATCACTAGATCTTTCTTTTGAGGCTTTAAAGGCAATGGACTTTTTGGCCTTGCTTTGTTCATTGATTCTCTCATTTATCTTGAGCTCGTAGGTCAACAGTGAGCCAATAAGTTCATCTAAGGTCATAACCCTTAGATTTCTTGCCTCGGAGATGGCTGTAGCCTTAGCTTCCCAAATGGGTGACAAGACTTTGAGTACTTTCCTTAACAACTCATGAGACTGGCAAGTTTTTCCAAGTGCATTAAGAGAATTTATAATATGAGTAAAGTGTGTGTACATGCTAGATATTGTTTTATCTTCATGCATCTTAAACCTTTCATATTCACTAATTAATCTATCTATTGTAGAATCTTTAACATCTTGTGTGCCTTCATAAGTGACTTCTAATTTTTTCCATATTTCTTTTGCACTTTTACATGTCATTATTCTATTATATCCATTAACATCTAAGGCACAATATAATACATTCATAGCACTAGAGTTATTTGTAGTTGTTTCATATCATTTTCATTTATTTCTTCTTATAACTTAGGAACCTCTTTACCTTCTATAGTCTTAGTTAGAGTGAAGTTACCTTGCACGATTACCTTCTATGCTCCCAAATCCATAGTTTGAATGAATATTCTCATTCTTTGCTTCCAAAAGGTGTAGTTAAGACCACTAAAGACTGGAGGTCGTGTGGAGGATTGACCTTCTCCAAAAGAGGATACACCAATATCTGCCATTTGATCTTTTTCACAAAAATTTGTTAAGAATAATGTGTTAGGCTCTGATAACAATTGATATTACGTGTGTAATCCCAAGAGGGGGTTGAATTGGGTATTTAAAATTTCTTAGATAAAATAATTAAATACAAGTGTATGACCTTTAGTTCACAAAAATATTATGTGAGACCCTTACTCTTATCTTTTAGGTTATTTATATATTTGATGTGTTTCCTTCAGTATATGAATAGCATCGATGCATGGTTTATGCTTTACAGTTGTAGAAGAGCATGTATAAATGTGCTATACGCTTTTTGGGGTTTGGTAGAGACCCATTTGGCTTGTGTTTAAGCCTTGGAAACCTATTTTTAGCCTAAAAACGTCAGCCAACACACTGTTCTAGGGTTCGATCGACTAGAGGGCCTGGTTCAGTTGACTGAACCAAAATATTTGGGTTCGATCGACCGAACTCAAGGGTTCAGTTGACTGGACAGTATGTTTTTGGCGAGTTTATAAATATTCCAGTGGGCTGAGATATTTTCATTCTCTTGCTTCCAGGCAAAGTGAACCCATTTTCTCGGCCTTCTCTCTAGCTTTGAGGGCCCGGGGCTTGGTTTTGGGTTGATCCCTTTGCGGAACCTTGCTATTGGGGTCGAGGGCTTCGTATCCATCCGGTCAAATTCTCGTTCAGACACCGTTCAATTTTGAGACGTCGAGTTCTTGACTCTCCGAGATAGGATTCTAAACCCTATGCTGTATAAGGATGTTTTGTGTAATTATACATGTTTTCACCGGGTAAAAAATACTTCAAATGCTGTTTTCACATTTAAACCTTGGTTTTTGGGTAAAAGTAAGTTTTTACGCCTTTCTCGATTTATTTCATGATATGGGTATGTTGATATTCGTAGTTTTCAAAATGAGGTTTGAAAACGAGGTGTTTTGTGAAAATGGTGAAAAACGACTTTTTGGAGGTTTGGAGCTAACCCGCGGGGTTGAGTCTCAACTCTTAAACGTTTTGCTGAAAATGATTTTTGATCTCCATGGTTGATGGATTGGATCATTTTGTACATGTGTTATATAAATGCTTTGTGGGTTTTTAAATGTTATCCATAGATGTACCGTGACATAGTGTGTGTGGTTGCATGTTATCCTCGGTGAAAGTTCAAAAACGTGCACAGCGTAGGTGCTCTGTACCTTCGGGTTAATCCCCGTAAATTGAGTCAGTTGCCTCCGTGAATGGCGATGTGTGGGTGCTCTGGACCCTCGGGTTTCATGCCTGTAAATTGAGTTGGTTGCCTCCGTTAATGGCATTACTGTTGTAACTCCGTATAGAACTTGTCATTACCAAGCCAGTCTGTATGACTTGGGTGTAGGGTAATGGGCAGGAGTCTATAGTTGTTACCTTCGTCTTTGTGACAGAGTCGGTACATAGGATTGCATTTACATCTTTCTCCTCGGCTGTGTGACCCGAGTGGAGCATACTGTTTTATCACTGCTTTCCCTTAACTGTGGCATGATACCTGTTACAATGATATGCATAGTTTGAAAGATGAAAACCTGTGGTGGAGTTTGTATGCTTATAATTGCATAGCCTATTTTAAAGCTTTATTTTCTTTTCTTATTGGGCTTCGGCTCACGGTGTGGGATTTTACTGTAAAACCTTTTCAGGTGAGCATGTGGAGTTGACCTAGTTGCAAAGGTGATGGAGTCTTACTGTAGTTTTCCTTTTTGTTTGTACATGTACTTTTATACGTAACGCCTGTGATGGCTGGCTTTGTACGCCTTTGGGCGATATGTTTATTCATGTATGAGATGCATGTTCTCAATTTATGAGAGTTGAACCGTGCGAATTTTATCCAAATGATGTATATTTTTGAGTTGAGGGTTTTCCAACTGCAAATCTTATTTTCTCAAATTATCTTTTGGTGGGCTTTTGCGTGACCCTGATGTTGGGGCATGACAATTTGGTATCAGAGCTCTAGGTTCGAATACCTATGAGCCATGGGAAACAGGGTACATCACCTTGTGAGGATGTATGTGTGCTTTATTGCATGTGTTACAGCGTTTTCCTAACATAAGCATGATAGCCTGTTTAGCATGATGATTGTGTATACATGGGTATGGAGGTTGGACCTTAAGATTAATTAGTCTTGCCTTCGGAGGTTTGGATTAACAAACTTGGGAGGCATTCACAAAGGTATTTCTGGAGAAATACTTTCCAGCGACTCTGAGGGATCGTTATAAAGAGGATTTCCTCTTTTGACTCAGGGGACGATGTCTGTGGTTGAGTATGAGGCTGAGTTTACTAGCCTATCCAGATTTGCATAGGAGATTGTACCTACTGATGAGTTTCGTGCGAAGCGGTTCGAGAGGGGTTTGAGACCCGCTATCCAAGATAAAGTATCCGCACTCAAGATGCAGGTTTTTACAGAGTTAGTGGTTACCGCCATGAAGGTAGAGGATACTCTGAATGAGACACGCCGAGACCGAGACAATCGGGGACAGCAAGGTGGGGGACAATCACAGGATCAGCGGCGTAGGGAGAACAAGCATCGACGGGCATCTGGTCCGAGTTCCTATCTAGTGGGGTCATATTAGCCACAATTTTCTGCATCCACGACTCCCGTAGCCTCAACGGGATGATCTGATAAGAGAGAGCTTGTTTGTTATAGATGGAGACGACCAGGGCATCGTGCGGAAGAGTGCCGGAGTCCAGCGCCTGTTCAGGCACAATCGCAGTCACAGTTGCAGGAGAGGGAGCCTGTGATATGTTTTGAATGTGGCCAGTCCGGGCACATTCGGAGGGACTGCCCCAGAGGAGGGAGCATTCATAGCACAGCGAGATCACCATCTGTTCCATCAGGTTAGAGGAGACAGATGTATTCACAGGCTTGAGCTCAGACATCCCGTTTTGCTGAGAGAGGAGCTTCATTATAGTCGGGTCGACCGTCTATAGTTCAGGGCCTCAGTGGACCAGCCAGAGCAGATATTATTGCAGATCCCTGTTCTTCTAGAGCACCAGTCGTGCCCGATGCTGCTGCTACCACCTCTGTGATCAGAGGTACTCTTCTAGTCTTCAGATCATAGGCCAGTGTTGTTATTGACACTGGAGTATCACACTCATTTATATCTTCTTCTTTCGCATCTGCATTGGGTTTACAAATGGACTGGTTGGGTAGTACCTTGAGTGTAGAGACTCTAGTCAGTGGGAGTGTGACATTGAGTCTTGTATGTAGATCCTCTGTATTGGAAGTTGCCGATCGTTGTTTAAAGTTTGACCTTATCATTCTAGACATGACTGCGTTGGATGTCATCCTAGGGATGGATTGGCTGATAACCTATCGTGCTTCTATCGATTGCGATCGACAGAGGGTAACGATTTGCACACCGACGGGAGATTGTTTCTGTTTTGTGGGAGACCAGGACGAGGGTTTGATGTCTTTGCCCAGTGATGTGCAGAACCACGGTAACCTGGGTTTCCTCTTTGCAGCTCTCATGTTAGATGAGGAGGTTGGGGTTCAAGAAGAGTTACCTCCGGTGGTGTTCGACTTTTCGGATGTCTTTGCTGATGATCTATTTGAGTTGCTACCAAGCCGTGAGTTAGAGTTCTCTATTGATCTAGTCCCCGGAGCTGCTCCCATATTTATGTCGTCCTATCGTTTTGCACCCGCTGAGTTGTGTGAACTCAAGATACAGCTGCAAGAGTTTCTATACAGGGGGTTTGTACGCCCGAGTACTTCGCCATAGGGAGCTCCTGTTCTTTTTGCTAAGAAGAAGGATGGATCTTTGCGTTTGTGTATAGATTATCGAAAGTTGAATCAAGTAAGAGTGAAGAGCAAGTATCCGATGCCGAGGATAGATGACTTATTTGATCAGCTGAAGGGTTCGAGTTGCTTCTCGAAGATTGACTTGAGATCAGGATATCATTAGTTGAGGATTAGGGATGAGGACATAGCGAAGACTATTTTTCAAACTTGCAATGGTCACTACGAGTTTCTGGTTATGTCGTTCAATCTGACGAACGCCCTTGCGACGTTCATGGGTTTGATGAACTGGATTTTCCATCCTTATTTGGAAAGTTTTGTGGTGGTATTTGTGGATGATATACTTATATATTCACCCACTAGAGAGGCACATTAGGATCACTTGCGGATCATTCTACAGCTTCTGAGAGAACATCGCTTGTATGTAAAGTTCGAGAAGTGTGAGTTCTGGATGTTTGAGGTGAGGTTTCTGGGACACGTAGTGTCGACAGATGGGGTGCAGTGGATTCGTCAAAGACTAATGCAGTGACCGGTTGGGAGCGACCGAAGAGTGTCTTTGAGATACGTAGTTTTCTGGGTTTAGCCGGCTACTATCGGCGGTTTGTGAAGGACTTTGCGAGACTTGCCACACCGATAAAGCATTTGACGCGGAAGGGAGTTGTGTTAGCTTAGAGTGAGTCCTGTTAGTCAGCTTTCTAGGAGCTGAAGACCAAGTTGACTAGCGAGCCAGTGTTGATTATCCCATAGCGAGGCTTGGGGTATACTGTGTACTGTAATGCTTCACATGACGGTCTTGGATGTGTTTTAATGCAGGGAGGTAAGGTCGTAGCCTATGGTTCTCGGTAGTTGAAGATGCATGAGAAGAACTATCCTACACACGACTAGGAGTTGGCAGCCATGGTCTTTGCCTTGAAGATATGGCGTCACTATCTTTATGGTGAGCATTTCAAGGTATTCTCTGACCACAAGAGTTTGAAATACTTGTTTTCGCAGAATGACCTGAACTTGCGCCAGCGACGATGGATGGAGTTGTTAGAGGATTATGATTTTGAATTGCAGTATCATCCTGGGAAGGCCAATGTGGTGGCTAACGCTCTCAACAGGAGATCTCACAGGTCGTTAGCTTCTATGGCTATACGTGAGTGGACATGCTCGGAGAGATTGGGGAGTTTGAACTTTGCCTCAGGGAGACCGTGACGGGTGCCACCTTGTTCTCTGTTGTTTCACGACCTGCTTTGATAGCATGTGTGCTAGAGGTTCAGCATACGGACCAGGAGGCTCAGATGATAAGGGATCGTGTGGCTAGCGAAGAGGATACCGCAGGATGGATTGTGGGTTCTGATCAGAGCCTGAGGTTGGCTAGGAGGTTGTTTATGCCAGAGTCATGCCGAGCTGATCTTCTATTAGAGTGCCATCATTCTCGTCTTATCGTGCATCCTGGAGGCACGAAGACGTATCACGATCTACGTCATCAGTTCTGTTGGACGGGAATGAATAGAGATGTGATCCAGTTTGTTTCCTGGTGCCTTACCTGTCATAAGGTAAAGGCAGAACACCAGAGGTCGATAGGATTGCTATTGTCGTTGCCTATATCAGTGGAAGTGGGAGCATGTCACGATGGACTTTGTGTCAGGACTTCCTCGGTCACCTAGGGGACACGATGCCGAATGGGTTGTGGTTGATAGGTTGACAAAGTCTGCACACTTTCTCCCCATCCTTGTGAGGGATTCAGTGAAACGATTGAGTAGCTTGTATGTCAGAGAGATAGTCCAATTGCATCGAGTGCCCGTATCTATTATTTCTTACCGAGACTCGTGCTTCACATCGCGCTTTTGGCAGAGTCTGTAGGAGGCCTTTGTGACGAACTTGATGTTCAGTACTGCTTTTCACCCCCGGACGGATGGCCAGTCAGAGAGGACTATACAGAATTTGGAGGATATGATGAGGACCTGTGTCCTTGATTTAAGAGGTTCGTGGGAGGATCATCTACCGTTGGCAGAGTTTGTATACAACAACAGCTATTAGTCCAGTATTGGGATGGTACCGTATGAGGCTTTGTATGGTAGACTGTGTAGATCACCCGTGTGTTGGACAAATGTGGGAGAGACCACAGTCTTGGGACCTGACATGGCACGGGAGACGACGGAGAAGGTTACAGTGATTTGCCAGCGCCTCGCGATAGCGCAGAGCCGTCAGAAGAGTTATGCAGATCAGAGGAGACAACCTTTGGAGTTTGCAGTGGGAGATCATGTGTTTCTGAAGGTCTCGCCACATAGAGGTTTGATGAGATTTAGTCGTAGCGGGAAGCTATCACCGTGCTTCATTGGACCATTTGAGATCCTCAACAGGATTAGTGAGGTTGCTTGTCGTTTAGCTTTGCCACCTCAGTTAGCATCTGTGCATAACGTGTTCCACGTTTCTTTGCTTCAGAGGTACGAGCCTGATCCTTCACACGCGTTAGATTAGGCAGAGCTACGGGTTGATGAGGATGCTACCTATGAGGAGCGTCCAGTGAGGATTCTTGATACAAAGGAGCAGGTGTTGTGGAGCAGAACAATTGCTTATGTTAAGGTCTTATGGCTTCATCACGGGGTTGAGGAAGCAACATGGGAGCTCGAGTCTAGAATGCGTCCTAGATACCCAGACCTGTTTACCTAGTGACCTTGTTGCGAATTTCAAGGGCAAAATTCCTTAAGGGGGGAGAGTTTTGAGACCTTGACCCTTATCTTTTTGGTTATTTATATATCTGATGTGTT